>PVJA010053163.1:0-12089 GCA_004027025.1 Myocastor coypus
AAAAAAAAAAAAAAAAAAAAAAAAAAAAAAAAAAAAAAAAAAAAAAAAAAAAAAAAAAAAAAAAAAAAAAAAAAAAAAAAAAAAAAAAAAAAAAAAAAAAAAAAAAAAAAAAAAAAAAAAAAAAAAAAAAAAAAAAAAAAAAAAAAAAAAAAAAAAAAAAAAAAAAAAAAAAAAAAAAAAAAAAAAGAAAGAAAAGACATAATAACAGAAAGTGCACTATATCTTTGAAGGAACATAGACAACTCAGTTCATGGAGTTCAAACATCTTCAAGCAGGAGCAATCTACAGAGGCTTATGTTAAGAAGCATTATAATCAAGTTACTAAAAACCAAAGAGTTCTGAAGTCAGAAAATAGCAGTTTAGTACACCCAGCCTTTACTGACTAATTTTGGTTGTCAAATGGACTGGACTGAGGGAAGAATAGGAAAATGTTAGAACATTCTGGTTGCTTCCTGAAGGGATTTCTAGACAAGGCTGGACTGTGGGCCAGCAAGCATAGTGGGAAGCCTAATTCTTTGTGGTGTTGCCACCCAAGGAGGGACCCAGATGGGAGGAAGAAGAAACAATAAAGACACATGCCAAAGAAATTTGTCGCTGCTGGATCTGCCTTTCAAGAAATGCTAGAATTGGAATAGAAAGACACTTACTTGTAATATGAAAATATAAAACTCAACAACCATAAATACGTAGTCAGATTTAGAATGGTCAGCACAGTAGCAGTAATACATAGAGCACTCTTAACTCTAGTGTAAAGTTCTAGTATAAATGAAAAAATATTTAAAACAATTTTAATATACACACAAAACAAAAAGTTGTAACTTTCACCATCAATAATATAAAATGTGGAGGCAACTAAAGGAAATAAAGGAGCCTGAACTGGAGAGGAAGAATCGTCTATTTTCAGATGATTCGATCTTATTCATGAAATACCCGAAGAATTGTGAAATCTACTAAATTTTCATGAAATAAAAAGAGCACACCAAACTCTGCTGAATTTCTTTACCTAATAATAAACTATCTAAAGAAGAAAGGGGCTCGCCGGGATGGCTCAGTGGTCTTAAGCACCTGCTTAGGGAAGCTTGGGCGGCTTCAGGGACTGCAGTTCGATCCCCGGCGCCACATGCTGTGCCAGCCCTGCCCTGGGGGCGGGCTGAGCCGGCCATAAAAATGAGTGAATAAACAAACAAAGGTTCTGAAACAAGAATAAAAATAATAAATAAAATAAAAATTTATTTAAAAAAATAAAGAAGAGAATGTGATAGCCACACATTTACAATAACATTAAAAAATACTTCAGAGAAAATTCCTCATCCAATACATCTTACACATGTCTGCTGAAGTACTTTGTTTCAAACAAAGGTTTGTGCTAAGCTGAGCGTGAAAAACAACTCTTGCAGGATGTGTTCCAATTAAAAGAGAAATCGCCTCCAGTCACCACAGAATACAATTGCAGAGTTCCTGGAAAAACGGCAAAAGTTTTCAGGTACAAAGCTATGCTGATCAAAGTAGTATGCTACTAGAATAAAAACAGCCATCGATACCAGTGAGAAAGAACAGAGAGAAGAACATTAAACCAGACACTATCAATTAGCCATTGACCAAGGTGCCCAAGTGCACAATAGGGAAGCATAGTAGGAAATCTAGATGTTTACATCTGAAAGAATGGAGTTAGACTGTCTTATGCTATATGTGAAAAATCCACTCAAAATTGACTAAAGTCTTAATGTGTAGGCCTGCAACTCTCAGACCACTATGAGAAAGCACAGTGGAAATGCTTCATGGCACTGATCCCAGCATTTCCATGTCCCAGAAGGTAACGGCATAGACGTGAGACTTCGCCAAACGAAAGTGTTCACACAGAGAAGAAATAACAGAGCACAGAGACGACTTTCAGGATGGGAGAAAATATTTGAAAATCATAAATCCAATAAAGCCTTGGTACGTGAGCTCTACAAGAAATTTAAACAACTCAGAAACAACCCAACAAATGGTTTATCAGTAGGCAAAGGATTTTTTTTTGTCTTTTTTTTAATTTATTTTTTATTTTTTTTCTTGTTTGAGAACTTTTGTTTGTTTGTTTGTTTTTATGGCCAGCTCAGACTGCCCTGAGGGCAGGGCTGGTGCAGCACGTGGTGCCGGGGATCAAACCACGGTCCCTGCAGCCACCTGCAGGCGCTTTAGACCACTGAGCCATCCTGCCGAGCCCGCCCCCCACCCCTTTTTTTTTTTTTGAGATAAGGTCTCGCTACACAGTTCAGGCTGGCCTTGAGTTCACTTTTGTAGCCCAGGCTGGTCTCGAACTCACACTGATCCTCTTGCCTCAGCCTCCCAGGTGCTGGAATTACAGGCATGTTCCACCACGCCCGGCTTAGACAAAGGATTTGAATAGACATTTTCCCCGAAAGGATAGACAAATAGTCAATGAGTAGATGAAAGGTGCCCATTGTCACTATCAGGGAAATGTATATTACAACCACGATGACATATTACTTCATATCTGCTAAAATTGATGTTGCCAGAAAGATCCAGGCTGGGCATGGTGACACAGCCCTGGCTCCCCAGCACCAGAGAGGCGGAGACAGAAGAATCGCTAGGACATCAAAGTCAGCCCAGACTGCCTGGTGAGTTCAAAGCCAGCTGGGCTACATAGCAACGACCTGTCTCAAAAAGCCAAAACTTTTTGAAAGACAAAAAAAAGAAAAATTACAAGCTGCACGAATGTGGAGAAAATGCTGATGGGAATATAACTCTGTATATTGCATAGTAGCCCAGTGCTCTAAGAGAAGGTATTAGTTACGTTGAAAAGTTCTGAGGATTTAAGGCATAGAAAAGGACTGTAGTTCATCAGGTATTTTACATTTGAAGTTCAGTAAAAGAGCAGGTCCTAAGTGTTCTCACCATAAAAAATAATACTGCGGTAGCTATCTGAGGTGGTGGACATGTTAATTAAATTGGTTATCAATCAGTACATAACATATGTACATATAAAAACGACATGTTTGTTGCTTTAAATACAAACAATTTTTAAAATCTTTTATTGATTTGTTTGGTACAGGGTCTCACTATGCTGCTTGGACTCACAGTGATCCTCCTGTCTCAGCCTTCCCAGTGCTGGAATTTCAGGTGTGTGTTATCACACTGAGTTTTTTTTTTTAATTATTATTTTTTTTTCTTGTTTCAGAACTTTTGTTTTTTTGTGTATTTATTTTTATGGCCAGCTCAGCCTACCCTCAGGGCAAGGCTAGTGCAACATGCGGTGCCGGGGATCGAACCGAGGTCCCTGAAGCCGCCTGCAGGTACTTTAGACCACTGAGCCATCTTGCCTGGCCCCTCACACTGAGTTTAATGTACACAGCTTCTGTGTTCCAATTATATCTCAATAAAGCTGGAGATGGACCAGGGGCACTAGCCACAGCGCACTTGAAGAGTTGCAGCAGGCATCTAGATCCGATTCTTGCTGCCTCTTCTTGGGTCGTCCTGGCTTGCTGCTGTGTATCTATTTCCCTTTCCGGTAAAGAATTTTTAGAACACATGTATCAAACATATGCCCGTACCTTTTCCTACATTTCAGTTTCCGGTTTTGTTGAGAATAAAATCTCTGAATTCTATAATTAAGGTATGTGTGGAAGACAAAAGTGACCACACACCAGCACTCTTGGACAGTTAGCTTTAGAAATTAACACACGTGCAAGAAGAGAATTTCAGGCATGATTTATCTCGACATCGAAAACACATTTGATTCAGTACAACCCCAACGTGAATCTGCAAGCCCAGCAACTCGGGGTGGCGATGAACAGCTTCAGCGAGCAACACCCGGATGAAGAATGAAGATAGATCGCGCTCGCTCGTCAGGACAACGCTTCCACACGGGGAGGGGCAGCAGCCTGCGGATGACTGTGAGCTTCACTTTCTGCCTGCCTGGAAGAACTAGAGAAAAAATAAATATTTAATGGAAGGGAAAAGGCAGGTACTATAGAGCCAGACTTCAAAGCTAACAGAGCTTTATTGTCTTTTTTTTTTTTTTTTTTTTTTTCTTTTTTGCGGGACCAGGGTTTGAACTCATGACCTTGCACTTACCAGGCAGGCACTTGTGCCACAGAGCTATCACTCCAGCCCCTAGAGATTTATTGAGAAGTACAGAGCTCCCAAACCTAACCCCAAGCAAAGAAGTCCACGTCTGAGAGAACAGAGATTCCCTGTCTTCAACACCACCCTAGCACTGAATGACGTAAATGATGGACACTGGAGTTGGGAGAAGCTTTCATCCACTGTTTTAAAGCTTCTTTCTAAAGCAGTTTTGTATACACTCCTATCTGTATACAATCACGTTCTGGTCTGCCTAATACTTTTCTTAAACTGACTTACCTTTATGTTGTAAGCAATTATGTCCAAATGAAAATTTAAATTGTTTTGAAGAAAATACGTCACAATATATTGCCACATACTGGTTATATTCCCAATTCACATTAAAATAAATTCAACCTATTAAAATATTACACATTCACAATAGACATAGCCCAGTCTCGCACACCACCTGTGGTACCTATGACAGACATTGGAGAACGCTGGTCTCGTTCAGTTCTCTGCACCTCGCTCAGCTCTGTACATGAGGACAGATGTCATCTGCCTTCCAAGGTTCCCTCAGAGCCAGCAGTCTCTTGGTCCACAGCATTATTGCATCCAGTAGTTCTTTCACACAGGGCCAATAAAATAGTATCTGGCACAGAGAAGCTTCTGAAACACTAGACAATGAAGCCATGAACTGCACAGAGTTAGCCCATCAAGCAAATGTTCATCTATGATTCGTCTGCTCCCCTTGCTCAAACAAATCCAAAGAGTTTCTCTTTATAGCTCATTCTGCGAAGTGTTTCAGGAAGAAAGGACTCAGGGCTAAGCACACTCACCTGGCCCCTCCATGGCTTGGTTACTTTTCTCTTGTTGCTGGGACTAAGTACCTGACACCCCAAATTAAGGAAGGAAAGGTTTATTTAGCTCACAGTTTGTGGAGGTCTCAGTCTGTACTTGGCTGCCTCCAAGGCAGAGAGCAGCACAGGGCAAAGAGCGGCAGTCCACGGATGCAGAAGGCCAGCCAGATAGCTCAGCAGATGAAAGCATCTGCCCAGGCAGATGCAGGGATCCAGGTTTGATCCCCAGCTTGCTGTGCCGGCCCTGCCCCTGGGGGCCACCTGAGATGGCAATTGAAACTGGGCCTGGTGCCATGAGCCTGTAATACCAGCGCTTGGGAGGCTGCAAACAGGAGAATCACTATGAGTCAGATCTGAATAGTGAGATCCTATAGACGCTGTACTAAGTATATTATTTAAAAAGTGGGGGTGGAGCAGTGACAGCAGCGGCCTCCAGCAAGCCTCCCTCCCTTACGCTGAAGTCAGGCTATCTGCCCCAGGGCGGGTGTAGCGCTCACACTCTTAACTCCTGCCCTGGATCATGAATTAATCACAACCTCTAGAGGGCGGCCCCACTGACCGCGTGAAGCTTTGGGGGACATCACAACTCCTGGCCGCACAGCTCTCCTGTCTCCCTTAGTTTTCCTCCTTTCCCTCCTCTAGGCTTGCCATCTCCCAAGGAAAGTGTTAGCAACTTAACACTCAGGAACTGTTTTCTGTGAAGTCCAAACTAAGAAAAAGTGCTCTTCACAGCTACCCGGGTCAGTCAGCCCCTCATGGAAGGCCTCTGGTGGAATACAGCCAAACATACACAACTGAAATATACGCGCCAACATGGCCTTCTGGTCTCACACAGCTCTCATGAGCAGGGTGCTCCCGAGAGGGAGCTGTGACCCGGAGTCTCTCCTCTCCCCTGAGTGCAGGACGGGCCATACCTGTGGAGAGAGTGAGACGGACCTGCGAGACACTGACCCTCATGAAGTCTGCTGGGTGGGCACCATACCGTTAAATGGAATTACTAAGGACAATTCCATATGGTTGGTCAGTTCCCATCCAGGACAGCTTGCTCCAGGAGGCCTCGAAAAGGAGAACAGAGAGCACGATGTACAGAAGCGTTTTTTAAAATAGTTACATTTGTAAAACTGTGCTCTGTTCTGAGATGATGCCCTTCCTCTTTTTTTTTTTTTTTTTTTTTTTTTTTTTTTTTTTTTTTTTTTTTTTTTTTTTTTTTTTTTTTTTTTTTTTTTTTTTTTTTTTTTTTTTTTTTGTCTTTTTGAGACAGGGTCTCGCTAGGCAGTTCAGGTTGCCTTGAGCTCACTTTTGTAGCCCAGGCTGGTCTCGAACTCACACCGATCCTCCTGCCTCACTCAGCCTCCTGAGTGCTGGGATTACAGGCGTGCGCCACCACACCCGGCTCTCATTTTTTGTATTTAAATTGCCCTTTGTTTTGTTAGATGATTATAATAGCAGGTGAAAACAAGTTTAATTCTCCCTTCTTAGCTACAGGAAAAAATGACAACCCTATAATTATCCTCACACTTTTTAATGTTTGTCTTCTGAGAAAGCTAAACTCCAAAAGCTACTGGCATGAGACATCGTAAAGGTCAAAATGTGACCTATTTATCGAATAAACAAATACATCGATAAAATTTTAAGTGAAACTGAGAGGACAGTTTGAGAAATCAGGCGAACTTTACAGGGTAGCTCATCCTTAATACTAAGTGCAGAGGCCACTGGGTCTCAGTTGGTATTTCCCCACCAGGTCCCGTTGTACCCCACAGTGACAAACGCATGGCCCGACATTCAGATTCATACACAAACACTGCCCCTCTAGGCCGCCAACGCTGACAGACATCTCAGTTTTCTTTCAAGTTCATTTAACGTTTGTTCTTGTGTGAGACAAGCGTCATATCACACTGTCAGTAGTACATTCGCTATCAACCCGGTAATCACTCTCATTACTCAGAAAAACTACTATTGAGTTTCTCCAAGACATGATTGACATGTTGTATCTTGTGTGACACACCACGCTAACGATGGAGGGAAAGAGTGAAGGAAAAGGTAGTGACAATGTGTCCTAGAAGACAGCGCGGTGGCTTCAAGGCAGCAGGAAGTGGCTCCCAGCAGCGCCACCTTGAGGTCGGATGCGGCACACGCAAGCAGACCAAGATGCTCCAGAGCAAGTTGTCCCAGTGCAGCCAGGTGTCCTAGGAGCAATCTATTGGAAAGTACGAATCCTTCAGGAATCCCGGCTCCGGAGGCAGCACAGTAAGTGTCCAGGGACACCAGAGGCCAACTGCACACAGCTGATGACAGCACTGACGAGAAGTAACAGCAATAATACGTTGGGGCACTTGTTATACACCAGGCCCGGTGCTAAGTGCTGTAGATGTTATGTCACTTAATCCCATTGTCTTTCTCCCTGGGTACATTATAAATTCCAACATGACACTTAGCCTACGTTATTCAGCACTGTATCCTGGGTTTTTACAACAGCATTTAGACATAGAAGGTGCTCAGTAAGAATGAATGAATGAATCACTTAATTCATTAATACCTCTCCCTTCCTTGAATTTGGTCCCTAGAGCATTCAGAGCTCCAGAATTCTGCAGAGACCTTTTGATAACAACTGAAAGAATTGAAAACAAAGATTATGAAATACATTTTTAAAAGCCTCCATTTTTAGCAGCTTCAAGTATGAATCAATACTGAATTTACACTTCATACTAATTGAATATGTTTTACTGATGTTTCTTGTATGCTTTGTTGTGGGTAGAGGAGAATATTTCAAAAGAATTGAATCATTTATTGATTCTACTTTATAATGGATGACACGTAAGCCTCATTTTCATCTATCATTTTATCTAGCACCATTATTCAATTTAGATATATTACAGAAGATGTGCCAACAATCAGCTCTGTGCAGCCAGCCTCGTGAGTCGCCCTTTTAAGGATGAAGTTCAGAAGGATACAGTCAGTCCAGCTACACCAAGTCCTATGAAGACAACAGCTTTTCCACAACACAAGCTACAGATGTGTTTCAGACAGAGCCTGGTGTCTCGCTGAAGGAATTCTAATTCCATACCATTGAGAAAATCTGCCAAGATTATTTCAGAGTGGAAAAGTTCACAAACTACATTTTTAAAAGACAACTACTTCATGTCATGATGGTACTGACCACTTGTATGAATGGAAAAAAAATGCTTTAAAACCTCTGTTGGAATGGCTTACACCTTCTGGAAACTAATCAGTGAAATGCTTCATAATAAGTACAGTCTTTGAGGTTCTTTCCTGTGAGCATGACTCTTTTCTACAGCATGTCTTACAGCCATTAAGCCCTGCCACCACTGCGTCAGGCAGGGGTCACTGAGCTTCTGGAACCTATACTTGCTCAGCATTTTTCTGAGTCTCTTCTCTTGTAAGTTTTGTTTTCTGATCATAATTTAGAAACTCTAGCACCATCATTAGCTGCTGTTACTGTAGGGTCTACCACAATCTTCAAGCTTCGTAGCTTGGCAAAATATTACGCGCCAGAGCCTCTGCCTCTAAAGCTTCTTCCTTGCATGGGTCCAAGACTTGAAGACTGACTGCTGTGACTGCCCGAGCTATTGCAGCTTCTCTCCTCTAAAATTCACACATCATTAACAAATCTGCTGCAGTCACCGCCACTACCGCCAATGCCACCACTGCTGGGGCTGCGCCGAAGCCATCACCCGCCACTGGGGACTCGCCCACAATCAGTGTTGTCACCGCCATCAAAGCCACCTTCACAACTGCTACCACTGCTTCTAGAACCACTTGGACTCTTTTGAGCAGCTGGAGCAGTGGCAGGCTCTTGCTTTTATGAGGCTTTTCTGACGTCATGGTCACGGACAGTCAAGGTCTGGAGTTTGTGAATGGCACTCCTCCTTAGAATCATGGTTACTAATGGCGACCAAAAAAAAAAAAGTCCCTTTTTTTGGCCACTGTCTCTGTCCATTTCGATTGCTTCAGTTTTCCCATACTGTTCAAAGTCATCTCTGTGTGATATTCTCCGGTGGCTTTCACCTCTCAGCACCTGGGCTCTGAGGACCTTTCCCAAGTCAGCCTCCCTTGGACACACAGCCCTTCCGGGCTATTGACGAAGCCCTGTCTCTGTGGCTCCATCCATCTTCTCCACAGTGGTGTAAGCAGCATCCACAAAGCTCCTTCTGGAGACTTCGGCTTTGCATCTCCCATAAGCACAGTCTGGGAGTGTCCCCATAGCCCCAGATGTCCCCTGACACTCTCATTAGTTGTTTCAAAGCTTACCCGTCTGATGAAGAGCTTTTGCAGCAGTTTTGTCTGTTTATGACCTACCCAAGACAGTAGTTGGAAGTGAGATTTCAATATCCTACTAACCTGTTTTGAAACTGTTTCATTACTATTTTTCATTGCTTTTTTTTTCTCATTAAAATGAATAAAAAATTTCTTTTAAAAAGAATGTCATGGGGCCCAGCGGGATGGCTCAGTGGTCTAAAGCACCTGCTTGGGGAAGCTTGGGCGGCTTCAGGGACCGAGGTTCGATCCCCGGCACCACATGCTGCACCAGCCCTGCCCTCGGGGTGGGTTGAGCCGGCCATAAAAAGGAGTGAATAAACAAACAAAGGTTCTGAAACAAGAAAAAATAAATAAATAAAATAAAAAATTCTAAAAACTAAAAAATAATAAAATAATAAAATAAAATAAAAAATTATTTAAAAAAAAAAAAAAGAATGTCATAAGTCTTCAGACTGAAGACCAGCATCCTGATTAAAAAGAAAGGGTATGGCCAGCAAGATAGCTCAGCAGACTAAAGCGCCTGCTTCAGGAGAGCGTCGCTGCTGGCAGTCAATCCCAAGCGTGCCATGCCGGCTCCACCCGCGGAGATTGAGACTGGGCATGGAGGCTCAGGGCCTGTAATCCCAGCACTTAAAAAAAAAGTTACAGCCGGGCGTGTTGGCTCACGCCTGTAATCCCAGCACTTGGGAGGCTGAGGCAGGTGGATTGGTGCGAGTTCGAGACCAGCCTGGGCTACAAAAGTGAGCTCAAGACCAGCCTCAACTGCATAGCAAGACCCTGTCTCAAAAAGACAAAAAAAATAAATAAATAAAAATAAAAATAAAAAAATAAATAAATAAATAAAAAGTTACAGATTTTCAAATTAGTCTTTAATAAAGCCTATGATCTCTGAAAACAAAATTATCTGAGTCTTCTTTTTACCATAAAAACATTGCTTTCTTACTAACCTGAATACCTGCAGTTCTTAGAGTATCTTTAACGCCAGTAATAAGGTTCTGTTTCCACCAAACTTGGAAAAACAAAACAATAAATAAAGCACCTGTAGGTATATTTCGCATGTCATGTTATACCGAGAAGGTCCTTATTCATTTGGGGGCAGCTAATTAAGAGTTAATGAAGGGGAAGCCAGCGCATTGCAGCTTCCTCACCCGAGTCCCCACGGCTGCATGGGGACTTCCTGGAAGTGGCCACCAGGTGGCGCCCTTTGCCGAGGGCCACCACCTGCTGCACATTTCACTAGGTGGGATGCTGTGTATTTAAACAATTAGATTCACCCTAGTTGGTTATTTATTTTAGGTAACAAATTAACCAATCTAAACAAAGAAATTTAAATTAAACTCTTAGAACAAGATCTAGATGAATATTTAATTTGGTAAAAATTAATTTGACCTATTTTTACCCTTTTTATCCTTTTGTTCATTGAAGCTCTTAAACTCATTATCAGTGAATTAGCTGTCAGATATTTCTAATTAAAAGCATCCCTAAGAACAGTGCAGGTAGAATTTTCTATCTGTGGCATAATGAAAGGGATATGGTTTGCACTGTACACATCTCCACTTCTTTTTAAGTGTACACAGCAAATATCCAGCATTACATCGAGGGTCAGAAAGCACCTGCCATTAAATGGAGGCCGACACTTGCGCATAATTAACTAGTGTGATTAATGAAGAAGGAGATCAAAGTTTCATGCAATTTTAATTTTCTGCTCTGGGCTTGATGTGCAAAGGATTTGTACTGGGTAATAAAGGAATATAGGTTCCTTCTAATAAGCATGGCAAATGAATTTTGTAAATGAGTCTGACTCATTAGCTAGGCATACACAAGTCGATGTGACCCTTAGAGTCCTGGCAGAATTTGGGGGATAATCTTAATGCCTAATAAGTAGTCGTATGGTGATATTTTAACAAACTGATTCCTTTATGAAGGCAAACACTCTCCAAAGTATTGATGCTGGGGTTTGACAAAACCAACATGCTTATAAGGGAAGGATCGGAGCTGCAAAACCTGAATCTTATTAACAGCGGTTTTCTACGAGGCTACATTTTTTACATCTACAATGGACCTCTGTAGGCACTTTGACAAGAATGACATTTTGGCAGGATTAACAAACCAGCAAAAGAATGTGTGCTCCAGCCCTAAAGTGAATGCTGTTGAAATCAAAACACAAACAACACCCAGATGTGACGTGGAGGCGCATTTCTGAGATGTTGCTGATTCGAAGTGATCTCAATGCACATAGCACAACAAGCTGGCCTGGCACCTCCAGAGAACGGCTAGGAAATTCAGTGGCTTAAATTAAGATAAAATACTTGTCCTCTTTAAAATAAGCTCCCAAGCAGTGTAAAGAAAAAGAGACAAATAGAGCAGGCACTTTCTAAATAATAGACAATGGGGTGCAGAGCAAAGAGAAAATAAGCTCTGGATTATTTTCCAAGATCGGCTACTTAGCTCTGTGTACAGAGTTAGGAAGCTGATTTTTAAAAGCTCTTGGAATCAAGTGATGGTTGATCCAGGGATCCAGCCGACACTGAGGTTCTCAGTGTGTTCCAGACCACGCTTGTACAAAGCCACTGCTCTTTTAGTTTCACGTTCCTGCAAACTTGAACGGGACACCCAAGCAGTGCTGAGTGCTAAAGGAATACAGGACGAAGGCCAGACTGCATCTTCAAAGAGTTCAAAAACAGATTAAGAGCCGGGCGTGGTGGCGCACGCCTGTAATCCCAGCACTCGGGAGGCTGAGGCAGGAGGATCGGTGTGAGTTCGAGACCAGCCTTGGCTACAAAAGTGAGCTCAAGGCCAGCCTGAACTGCATAGGGAGACCCTGTCTCAAAAAGACAAAAAAAAAAAAAAAAAAAAAAAAAAAAAAAAAAAAAAAAAAAAAAAAAA
>PVJA010053164.1:0-12081 GCA_004027025.1 Myocastor coypus
GGGGGGGGGGGGGGAAGGCGGGCCAAGGATCCTGACCCAGCCGGCGTGCGGGCTCTGCTACTGGCTGGGATTCGGGTCAGGGCTGGACTGCTAACATGTTTTGAAACTGTCACATTGTTATTTATTTAATGCAATAAAATAGAGGGATAAAAAAGAGTTTGATAGCTATTGCGGAGTAGCATAATATATTAAGACATGTGACTACACCACGCTTTTAGAACTATTTAATGTGTTATTCTCCAATATCAACATTATTTGACATTTGTTGTTTATGCAGCATGGGTGAAGAGGAAGAGTAAACTGGAAAAAAAGAATTCTTTTCCTTTAATTCATAAGACAATCTGAATTTGAGAATTGGTTTATTTATCCATGGTCCCATTGAACTTGCCTAATTTCCTCTCAAATCCTACAACTAGCATGAATTCAAACCTGCCTCCAGAGGTAACATCCATTAATTCTTAAATTCAAACTAGTACATAGTTCAGGCATGCAACAACATGCTAGATTCCTTTCTTATATAACATTTCTTATAAAATATATAGATTATGTTAAAAATAAAAGATATTAAATATCACAAGTTTAGGTAGACACTGGTTTTATTTCATGGGCGCATTTCAGAAGTTTTTGGTCTTAATACCATATGTCAGACTAATGTAGTCATGTTCCATGTGGATGGAGCCCTATTCCTGCAGTAGTAATCTACTAGAAATTCAAACATTAAATTGTTAAGTATTTTATGACATCATCCTACTTTACCAAATGACAGCCTATTTTTCTTTCTCATAGTAAAATTCAAGAGGAAATTGCTAAGGAAATGTCATTCATAAAAGTGCTAATTTTTGTAAAATATCAAAGGGAGCTAAAAAAGGAGAGACTGGCTAAAAATGATAGTCTTTAATTTTACAAATGATATTTCTGTGTTGTCCGTAAGCGTGCCCAAGAGTCTTCTGGAATAATCCTCAAGAATATGGTGTTCAAAATTTATCATTTGCTATGACAAGGCTTTAACTGTTGTGGTTTATTTTAGCTTTACAAGGACCATGATTGTGGCAGATTGGACCTTGTGGGTCTCAACGCCTTAATAGCCATGTCGTTATTTCTCTATATTCTGATATCTGTCTTCCGTAGATTCTACTTTGTTTTATTATATTTTTATGTTCTTACAATAATTAATACATAGCATAATGTTGTCTTCACCATCGCTGTACAGAGTACAAGATGCAGACATGATTTGTTGTCTAAACATCATTAGTACAGACCTTTCTTTTCATTGCATAAAGAGAAAGTAGCTGTATATATAGTCCAATAGTCCATAGCAGTAGTGGTTTATCAGCTCATCTGGCATTATACGAAGCTATTGACTTGGGCCTTTTACATCTCAGCATATTAATATGGCTTTCCATTTTATACCTAGTAGTTTGACTTTTCTGCTGGATGTTTAGGACCAAGATAAAGCAAGATCTATGTTACAAAAAAATGTACCTTTTGTATCTGACGAAGTCCATCAGGCTTGTTCCCTCAGGATTGATTTTTTATTTCTCCATCTCCATTTGCTCTAAGTTATGGTTCTAACCTTCCAAATTCCTATTTCAAGGATGGCGCTACCTCAATATTGTTTGCTTTATTTTTCCCACTAAGGTTAATAACTCAGACATTCATATCTCACTTCAACTTAAACCTGAATGGAAGTCTGTCAGTAATGTCAATATTGTCCTATTATGTAACCATTATCATTCAATTGGATGTTTTATTTTCTACAATGATGAAAAATTTTGTGCATTCATAATTACTACACATGAATATAGTTATATAAGATATAATTTATAATATAGCTATGTATTAATAACTATATGTTTTATTGTTAACTACTTGTCTCTACCTCGGAACGTTGTCATCTATACACATGGTGAGAACTTACCAAGAACATTTCTTAGTTACATTGTTTATCTAGTAATAGAATGGCATCAGGAAAATGTAGATGGGTTTAAAAGAAGGCTTACTCATTAAATCCTTCTTAGTACACCCCAACTGGGTACCTCAAAGCATCTCTACTCCAATAGTCACAGTAAAACTTTAGTTTATAAAGTCTCCTACCTGAAATCTCTAAATCTACCTCTATAAGCGACATCAATATGTTGCAGTTTCCATGGTCAAACTATATTAGCAGTAGCCATTAGTTATTTTTCTCTTACACCTCACATTCAATCCATTAGACAGTTCCATTTATTTTCTGTCCAAATTAAATCTTAATTCCAAGAACATCCTTCATTTTCGCAGCCATAACCCTTGGTGATATCATCCTCTCTTACCTGTTATCTCAGTACACTAAATTTTTTGCACTCTCTCCATTTTATAGTAACAAAAACGATGCTTTAAGGTATTAAGCCTTATTGTGTTACTACAGTATCATTTATGAACTACCCCTCTTATCATTCTCAGCTTGCACTGAGCCCTTCTTGCAGCTGTCGCCGGCCTTCACATCCTCACAGCAGCATGCTGCCTTCTGTTGTACAAACTGTTGAGGTTCTTTTTCAAATTTACAGCCTTAGCAATACTATTTTCTGTACTTGAGATGTTTTTCTTTCCTTTATTCTTTCTATAACTGGTATTTTAATGATAAATATTAAGGTAGTATATTAAAAATTATTGGAAGGGCAAATTCTAGAAGAAAGTTTAGTGCATAAGATTGGAATCGACCGAACTAGATATGGGTGAAGAATGGTTAATGTAGCTGAAGTTCAGAGAACTTGATCAGATCTTGGATAGTAGGTGAAAAAGAAAAATGAAAACACAAAGAGTGATGCTTAATTTCTTGACTCTAGAAAACTATGGTACTTATAGGGATTAGAAAGCGTGAAGGAAAATATTAAGGTCAGGTTGATGAGAAAGAAGGGAACAAAGATTTGTAAACTCTTGTCATGAAAGCCAACATTTAGTTAATTAATTAATTAGTTAACTAATTAATTAATTAATTAATTAATTTGTCTTTTTGAGACAGGGTCTCACTGTGCAGTTCAGGCTGGCCTTGAGCTCATTTTTGTAGCCCAGGCTGGTCTGGAACTCGCATCAACTCTCCTGCCTCAGCTTCCCAAGTGCTGGGATTACAGGCATGCGCCACCATGCCCGGCTCAAGAAAGTCAACATTTAATACAGATATTTATTTTGGAAGGTGTGAGTGATGGAGAATTCAAGGACGCATTCCATGGCTGACTTGAGGAAGATTTAGGGTGAGGAGAACATTCAAACAAAGGATGTTGAAGTAGAAGAAAGTCTGAAAGTAATAAATCAACAAGCCCTTAGAAATTTCGGCTGCGAGAAAAGTTTTTCTTTAAAGATATCTATTTGACAGTTGTTAGTGTATCATATAATAGCTAAGGCCAAGGAAATAAGTAATTCTATCCAATTGTAAAGCTAAAATAAGATGGTAGAATAAAAAGCAATACATAAAATTAGATTTAAAACTCTGAGTCAAAATGGAAGGGCTTGCTCAGAAGCAATTCTTCTCAAGACAGACTTTCAGAATTTATACTGTAAGAGTTTTAAGGAAAGGAACGTAACATATCATGTTAGTATTTGTGGAACTTGGTATTGATGAACTTGGGCTGCTTTCAGTGGAAAAAGCCAACTAGTTCGGAATGCTGTTGCATGAAATCGATGCACTATGCATCTTAGTATATCAGAAAAATGCTTAAATAAAAAGACAGCTTGTGGGGCAGATTTATGATAACTCTGGACTTATTTAATAATTCAAAGTATTTCAAGAATTTATTCTAGTGAGATTATTTAGCAAATAGCAATAAATAAAATGAAACATGATAACAAATTTAATGAAGCTATGAAGAAATAAATATTCTAATGGTGGGGAAAAACTCGCTTTATAGTTGAAGAGTTAATATTTTACCTGACATTCTTTCCAGAAGCATAACCTGTTCTATTATTTAAAAGTATTTATCCCACACAGATATTTCTTAATCTTTGGGGTAGAAGCTTCTTCAATAATATTTTATAACATTTATTTTCTTTGTACAACATGAGTATAAACACTCATTTACAATACTTTAAATATGAAAATGTCTCACTGGATTTATTTTTTTTTTTTTTTTTTTTTTTTTTTTTTTTTTTTTTTTTTTTTTTTTTTTTTTGTCTTTTTGAGACAGGGTCTCGCTATGCAGTTGAGGCTGGTCCTGCGCTCACTTTTGTAGCCCAGGCTGGTCTCGAACTCACACCAATCCTCCTGCCTCAGCCTCCCAAGTGCTGGGATTACAGGTGTGAGCCACCACGCCCGGCTGGATTTAAATGATCTAAAAATAAATGGCCACTTTCAGTATATTAATTTTAGAGTTGAAAGTATCTGATATTACATCAAGTGACTTTGAAGTGTTATGAAACTTCTCCTTGTTTAATTGTGGATGGCTTCCCTATTACAATCTGCATATCACTGTTTATTAATTTTCAACATAATCTGCTTTAATTCTATTGTAACATTTACCTCAATGGACTATATTCCCTTCTATGTTCAAAATTCTATACTTGTTTTGTAAATCACTATCATTTATCCTTCACTAACAAATAAAAATAATTGTTATCTAATCCATTGCTATTTTTATGATGATTTTTGAAACTGTCAGTGAGTATCTCTTTCATGTCAAGTGTTCAGCTATCACAAATTCAGTAGGGAATGAGACAAAAATTATCCCTTAGACCAGGTTTGTACTGGTGAATTCTTGTTATCTCAGCATTCAGGAGACTGAGGTAGTAGCAGCACCAAGAGTTTGAGGTCAGCTTGCACTGCAAAGTGAGTTCAAGGCCAGCATGGACTACATATTGAAATCCTTTCTCAAACATGGAAAGAAAGAAAGAAAGAAAGAAAGAAAGAAAGAAAGAAAGAAAGAAAGAAAGAAAGAAAGAAAGAAAGGAAGGAAGGAAAGAGGGGAGGGGAGGAGAAGGGGAGAGGAGGGGAGGGGAAGAGAGGAAAGGAGAGGAAAGAGGAGAGAGGAGAGGAGAGGAGAAGAGAGGAGGAGAGGAGAGGAGGGGAGAGGAGAGGAGAGGAGGAGAGGAGAAAAATTGTCCATTGGTTCAAGAAATACATTTTCTACTTAAGTGTATCTTCTTTAGATAAACTCAACAAAATATTCTTCAAATTCCCTTAGTTTTGTTGTTCTACTATACCTCTGAACTGACTCATAACATGGAATCACCCTAGATGGTTCTTTCCATAATTTTGAAAACTGAGCACATTCAAGTTTCTTTTCATAATGTTATAGGAAGTTTGCTTTTTCTTTGTTATATTTTTATCCCTGTTTTTCTTCCCAATATCTTCAAGATTTATTTCATTATATTTTTATCATCAACTACAAAATATGTCAATATTTTATAGTTTATCCCAAAATATTAGTATTATATGTTTGAGAAGTAAAAATGTTGTTTTGAGTTTCTGTATAACATTTATCCTCAAGCTTTAGAAAACATATAAATGCATGAACCCTTGGAAATAGCAATTCCAGTTGTGTTGTGTTCAAAATCATGATGCAGAAATATTTTCATAAGAAAACAAGACAATTAAGGGGGTCAACATGTCATCTGTACCCATGTAATATAGCCTTATAAATCTGAATGAATAATTAAATGATGAAATACAAACATTTGAAATTATTCTAAACTATAAATTTTTATTTAATTACATGTCACCTGCTATTTCTATGAGGAAAAAAATGTTTTCCATTTTAAAACTTCTTATTTTAATCATGACAACTTTTAGGTGACTTACAAATAATTTTTTTCTTGTCTTTTTGAAACAAGGTCTCACTGTGCAGTTCAGGCTGACCTCGAGCTCACTTTTGTAGCCCAAGTTGGTCTCAAAATCACACCAACTCACCTGCCTCAGCCTCCCAAGTACTGGGATTACAAGTGTATGTCATCACGACCAGCTCAAATAATCTTTCCAAATATAACTCTCTCTTATTTCAATCTTGGTTTTCAAAGAATAGAAGAGTGGAAGAGGTAGAAAATATTTGTTCCATCTCTGACAAGCTGCAATAAAATCTGGTCTGTTTAATATTTGTAATGAAGCATTGCCTATGAAATCATCTGTTTTATGGAAAAGGACATGCATATGTTCTCATGAAACTTGTTGGGTCCCTTTTCTTTTTTACTCTGTATTATGTAGGATGAGTCACATAGCAAGATGAACATGGATATTTCATTACAATGCTAATGTGTTTTTTGTAGAAAACAAGTGTTATAATTCCATCTTAAAATATGTTTCTAAAGAGAAAAGACTAACTTGCTGATGTACTTTTTATTAGAATTGTGTTGCGTGTGTTCGTGTGCATGCATGTGTGTATGTATTTCTCTAGCTTTTTTCAAGAAATAAATTTGATTACTTGATGTATTTTTTTCTACCAGAAATTGGTGTAGACACTCATATTTATATTATTATCTGAACACCCTCAGCTTACAAAATGAGGACGCCAGCACTCTAATAATATATTATTATAAAATACTCGACCCTTCCTTTCTCTGTATTAAAAATAAAAAGCACTGGAGAAAATCCTGAAGAAGTGCAGCCTCCAGGGAAAAGCATTCATCATTAAGATAAAAAAAAAACCTAACTCTTTGAAAAGTGAGAAAAAATTTGTATTAACTTTGAAATCTTCTAAAACTAGACACCAACTCCTAATCGAAGAGCTCAGCACAGCACATTAGATGATATTCTTCTATGGTTATGCTTTTCTTGGAGGAAAACCAAATATAGGTAGAAGGTTAAAGGGAAGATGTAAAGGATGAGATTACTTAAACACAGTTATGATGATTGAGTAAGGATGATAAAAACTAAAAAAGAATCAATTTATTGAGTAGTTACTTCTTAGAGATGTTGTTCCAGTAGGAGATAACTATGAACTCTCTATGATTAGAATGTGAGGACATGTTCTGTGATTCCCTGAGGTTTAAGAATTTTGTGGACAGGGGCCTAGGGGACAGCTCCATTGCACAAGCACCTGCCTGGCAAGTGCAAGGTTGTTATTTCAAACACTGGTCCCTCAAAAAGACAAACAAACAAAAATTTTGTGGACAAATTATTTAGCCCACTGATGCCTCAGTTTCTTCTTTTTCAGTGTAAGACAAAAATTGCCTACTTCATAATTTTATCCTGATAATTAAATGAACAAATGTTTTTAAAAAGTCCATCAGAGAAAATATATGGCAAGATTCCAGGTTCACTATTACTATCATTATTATTACCTACGAGCAAATGAGAAACCACAATAAAATATGTACATTTCTAGAATATATGAAATGTAGGAGAACTAAAATCACTTTGCACAATGTCTAGCTATGTATTTGAGGAAGTAGCCCCCAATTTAAGTGCTAGTAACTGCAATAAAAATTTTTACCTACAGATTATGTGTCAGGCTGGGTACAAGGTGTCAAGGGTCCAGTGCTTAGCAAAACAGCTACAGCTTCTAATGTCACAGTGTGTGCAGATTGGCATGAAGAAATGAAACTTAAAAATCAACAGATAGAGGCTGCTTTGCAGTAGAAGCTGAGAGAGCAGTCAGGATAAGCAGAGCACCAGCAACCTGATGCTAAAATAAGGCTTCTTTTTATTTCATGTTGCCATAGTCTTTGGAAATAATTAAGGCTTTAATGAATAAAATCCACAGTAATTTACAATCACAGACTATTTCTGTTCCAACGATTTACTTAATACAAGTAAGGAGACAGAAGCTAGAAATGTCTTTCCAGTGTAGCACACTTGGGAGAGGAGCAGCGTTGTTCTTTCCCCAGTAACATCGCAGAGGTGAATTAGTGCTTACATTTTATGATAAATATTCATAAGCTGTTATAATTGGAGTCTTCAGATTTCTTATATTTTAACACATTGATAACAGTAAGTTAAAATGATTTTTTAACTTTCTGGAAACAAATGTGCTTGTAATGTAAAAAATAAACGACAGATGAAGAGTTAGTCAAAAATATGTACAAAGCTAGCTAGGCCTGGTGGTGGGAGTCTGTAATCCCAGTTACTGAAGAATTGGAGGACAGCGTGGGCAACCGAGCCACAAATGGAGAGAACAAAATCTATGCATGAATCACAGGCATAATTTTATTATTCATGAATTAAAAGTTATACCTAGAAGGTACTATGTCCCCTCAAAAGTTCTGTGAGGATAAAATAAGTAACGTTGGCACATAACTCATAATAATAACAAAAATGTATTGACGTGGTTATACCTCAATTTATAGAGAGGGCTGGAGGACAGAAAGAGAGGCAGCGAGGGAAAGAGAGAAACAGAGAAAGACAGGCAGAAACTGAGATAGAGACAGAGTTTGTTACACATACTAGATAGATAGATAGATAGATAGATAGATAGATAGATAGATAGATAGATAGATAAACAGACAGAGAACCACTTTGGTTCTTATATATTAAAAGAATGGAAACTAGTAAGAAGCAATCCAGTGTTTTCTAGTGATTTTTCCAATTTATATACATGGTAAAATGAACACATTTTCACTGTGAAGTTTGATGTTATGTTACATTTACTATTTAATTCATATTTTGATAAAAATACAGACTAGTTTTATCATCTTAAGAAATATTCTGCTGGGCGTGGTGGCACACACCTGTAATCCCAGCACTTGGGAGGCTGAGGCAGGAGGATCGCTGTGAGTTCAAGATTAGCCTGGGCAAGAGAAGTGAGCTCAAGGCCAGTCTGAACTGTATAGTCAGATCCTGTCTCAAAAAGACAAAAAAAAAAAAAAAAAAAAAAAAAAAAAAAAAAAAAAAGAAATATTCTTTTTACTCTTCCAGTCATATTAAGCCCTCAGAGAGAAAGCCATTTTTTCTATTTTGTCAACTGTTAAATATGTTTAGAATTTTTGAGAACATTTTGACCCCTTTCTGATCATCTAGGCATTGCTTATCCTGTAATTGTGACAAAAATAAAACATACTATACATAGAACTGCATGGGGCTTCTTTTATTCACATGACTGATTGATTGATACATTCATGGTGATGTGTGGTACCCAAATTCATTCCTTTTCTTTACTGAGCGAATTCTGTATCACAAATTGCCTAATTTTTCTTCAAGTCTATTAGCATGGTTTTAGATGAAGGACATCTATATGTAACGTTATTCTAAACATGTTTTACAAACTCTTTGTGGACAGAGAACTCCTACCCATGTACATTTGTGGCTTACTTGAGGAATCTGCCAGAAAACTTTCCAAACAACTTGCATCATTTTATGTTCTACTCTTACACAGTGCATGAGCACTATGAATGATTCTCGTCCTCACTAACATTTGATGTTGTTGTTCATTTTAATTTTAGCTATTGTAGTGTGAATTTAAGTCTAACTGGTTTTAATTTGCCTATCTCTTATAACTAATGCTGTTCACATCATTCCTGTGCTTAAAGGCTAATTATGCTTTTTTTTTCTGTGTGAAGTATTTTTTCAAGGTTTTGCCGTTACAGTTTTCTTTCATATTTTGTGCTATTATTATTTACCTTATTTTAATATACATTATTAACTTCATAAGGGATTGCTTTTGGTATTGCATGGTTAATTAGCTTTGAAATAAGTTAAAAATATAAAAGACCAAGTTATTTGTCTTTACACCTACACATAACAGATTAGTGTTTTTCATTTCTCTTTTTGTTTTCTTGGAAGATTTTATATTTTTATTTTCTGTCAACTTACAGTTTTAACATTTTCTTTTTGCTCATCAGCTGGTGATGTATTATCTTAGCTAGTTATTCTGAAAATGTGTTTTTGCATGTTTTCTTTATTAAATTTAGAAACTTACAACAAGATTTTTACTTTTAATATATTTAAGTTTCCTTCTTGTCATCATCCAGTTTGTGTTGACTTTGGAGAAATCTCTGTTTATTTTCTTTTTTTAATATTGCTTCTTTGTTTACTATGTATTTTAATGTCTGCTTTTTAGACTCATTTTATTGTTCAAAACTTTTAAGTATCTCCTTTTTAGGTGTATTTTTGTGACTATTCCCATTGCATTCACTAAGATATGACTGTGGGTTTATAATTTTATCAAATTCAACGGGATTTTTTAACTGTCATTTTTAAAACATTTCATTAAGTTTTCTGTTTTGTTTATTTCAGTTATTAGAATATTAATAGAACACTATTAATTTAGCTCACCATTTTTATTTTCTTTGTTTATATTAATATACTTTCTATTTTATTTTTCAAACAGCTTAAGTGTTTCCTGTATGGTAAAACCTAATCTAATGATTCAGTGACATTCATATCACTAATATCATAGTGTAAAATTTTAGCATTTCTACTTTGTTCCTTGTTATAGTTAATTGATAAACTATTAACATATTCCTACATTACTTCACTCTACGATTCCTTGTTTTCTGCCATTAAATCCTTGAATGTATTCATAGTACCCATGCAAAATTATTTGCATTCTTTCTGTCATCACTGACATCTTCAGTTTTATTTTCACTTTTACATCTAAAAGGCTTTGATTTATGTTTGACACTAGATCATATCATTCTGTCTAAATGTTTTATATTCCTCAGTGAGGCGTTGCATTTTATTCTGCACGTAGTCAATTCACTTGCAAGTCAGCTTGCTTCTCTTCTAGCTTCTGTTTATCTTTAATATAGTTAATACAGAATAACCTTTCTCCAGAGTCCAAATGACTGCAGCACCTAAGGTGTACCATTTCTGGAATCATTATTGGATGTTTAGAGAGTGTGTGAAGTTTTCTATTTCTGGCTGTTACAGCTAAATGTTTTAAGCCTCATGTGATCAGCATGAGCTATTTATCCCAGCACAAGTTATGATAACACCATATTTTTCTGTCTCCACTAGAATTCATTTTGCTGGGCATTATGCCTTGTTCAACTTTGTACCATTTTATACAAGTGTGTAAGTTACAGTATTTAGCAAAAGTGCAATGGAAACCGTTGTGCAGATTTGTGGAGTCACTTTTTCCAGAGATTCCTTCCCTGCAGTACAGTACCTACAATTGTCATATCAGTTACCCAAACTCAGCCCTCTGTCTTCTCACTGCACTGATATCAATGAACTCTATTTGGTCTCTCATCTACTGTGTTATGATTCTCAATGTGTTACCAACAGAAAAGCCTGGCCACTTATGGGGCTACCTTGCCTGTCCTTTCCTAAACAAGCAGTATCCTATTCTGCTTATAACAACATCTCTGTAAAGAAGCATTTCATATGTTTTGCTCAGTTACAAGTTTAAGGACTATTTCTGTTCATCTGAGAGTTGAAACTAAAATAGGCATTAGCATGAGAGAGTATATCTCAATAGTAGGATACCTGCCCTGGAATCAGTACCCACACCTCAGACAGCAGAGAGAGAGAGAGAGAGAGAGAGAGAGAGAGAGAGAGAGAGAGAGAGAGAGAGAGAGAGAGAGAAAGAGAGAGAGAGAGAACATAATAATATAAAATAAAAGGTTTTCTTTTTGTATATTTTAGGAAAGTGTCTACAGCGTGTTCAGGGTCTCACTGGTAGTGATCCTCCTGTTTACAGTCTCCTCAGGGTTAGGATTACAGGCACGTGGCACCACACCCAGTCTCAATTGCCATCTCAGTGTACCTCAGGGGCAGCGCCAGCTCAGCTGGCCAAGGGATCAAACCCTGGCCCTGAGCCTGCTTGTAGCGCTTTAATCTGCTGAGTTATTTGGCTGGCCCTTAGAATAGTTTTTTATGCTAATGTCTTCATTTTGACTTTTAGGAAAAAGCCATAACTGTTTTTTAAGTCTCCATTTTCTTTTTAGCCTCATTTCCACCTGAGAGAGTATGAGCCTGAAAATGCTATTTTCAGTCTTGCTGCTACATCAAATGTAAGAAGTATGAAGGGTGGCGGAGAGTAGGAACAAAGATAAAGGAAGAGGGCAACTTGACGACTGCGTGGACGTGAGCTCTACTTTAATTAGATTATGTGATCTAGTAAGTTGCTGAATCTTTTAGTCTTTCTCTTTGGTTTCCTTGCAAGAAAAATAATTTGGTTATGATGCTCAAAATGCAAGACTCCTCTGTAGTGCCTTCTTTCTTTCTTTCTTTCTTTCTTT
>PVJA010053165.1:0-12085 GCA_004027025.1 Myocastor coypus
ACCCAGTTAATTACAACAATATAACATAAGACCTTGTTCTCTGAATTTGCCATCTTGGCCCTAGCCCTCTTTGAAGCTTGAAAGTGTCATCTGTAGCTGTGAACAAGCTGTCATTTGTCAATAAACTGTACTTGTGCTTGGTCCAATGCCCTGCATGTCTTGTATGAAATACTCCATGAGTGACACAAAGATTCAAGGTCTGTTGCTGGTTCTCTATAGTGTCAGTCTCTTGCTGTTACAGCATTATGGTATGAAGTTTCATGCCCAGTGATATCAATATATGCTTGTTTAGTAAGCAATGTTTTATAATTGGGAAAGGCCACACAAAATGCATGTTTTCCATGGCAAGGAGAAGCTGAGCATCTTTGGAGGCATCTCGCCCTCCCCTTGTAGCTCACAGAGGGCTTTATTGGTGCGCTTAAGGCAGGGTTTCAGCATCTAGCACATGCTGAAGCTGCATTGTGTGTAGGTGGCTGAGACTCCACAGTTCCTAGCTCTTGTCTTGCATTTCCTCACCTGTCTCATTGCACAAAACTTTGCTGAGCATGATAATCCCTGGTGACCTCAAGTTAAAGGCTTTACCATGCAGACACATCATAAATAACACTGTCACCACAGAGCCAGAGGTCCCCAAAAGTGGGTTTGAAGCTGGCTCCTGGAAGGCAATGGGAGGATCCCATCCCAAGGGGACGAATATACCCACTGTGTACGACTTGCAGAATTTCAATGAGCTTCCATGAGGGATATTGGAGGCCATGATCTCACAACCTCTTCTCTCCCAGCACCCACAGGTAATAGATAACTGGGATAAAATAATGAATGCCTTCACGTCTCCTTTTCCCCATCCTCCTCAGCTCCCTACACAGAGCTCATCTTCTACTCTCAGTGTGTTGCAAGTCCACATTCTGGTTAAGAGTCTCACCTCTTGTGCACTTCCATGGAAACCTCTCTATATGGAGCACCCACCCCGGAAGTGGGTCTGGAGCTGGGAGACTGAGTATATGGGGAGAGATCTGTGGGCTCCTGAAGGGAGTTCCTGCACTGTCATCCACCATGCTTCATCTACCTGCTGGAAAAGGCCTTCTTACCAGATTGGTGCTTCCTGCTGTGCAGTGTGGCCTTCTCTCTGGTTACTGCCTCTTAGCAAACCAAAGAGCAGGTCATCTTGGATGTCCACAGCACTCCAGGCTCATGGATTAGTTCAGCTCAGCTTGCTTATCCCTGTGAATTCCTCTGGTGAGTTTGCCCCCTTCAACATCCCTCTGGACAGCAGGTCTTTACCTGTAAATGGACATTGGAATTTTCACTCTGTTTGTCACTTGAGGCTTCGGCAATGCTTGCATTGCCCTCTTGCTGGAGAAATGAAAAGTTTGGGGGAATTTGCCTTTGTCAGTTTTCCCTCCCTGTACCCCTGATGGGTCAGGTGTAAATTAGTGGATAAAATCAAATTAAAATTAGGAAACACGTATTTCGACTCAGAGTTTCAGGCCACTGTCCGTCTATTCACTGTCCCTGGGCCTTTGCTGACCTTCTACATGGCTGTTGGAGCTCATGCTGGAGCAGTGTGTTCACCTCAGCTGAGACAGAAATCAAAGGTGCAGAGCAGATGGGGCTGGGTTTCCCATATCACCTGTATCGCAGGTCCTCAAGTGTTTCTTTTACTCCCTGGACTGTACCTTGTAGGTGCAGCACCTCCCAACAGTGCTCAGCTGATGTTCATGCATTCATGCTAGGGCTTCCAGGTCCTTTAGAGTCTATGCCCAGTGCTACAGTGGCTTGGAAGTGGGCCTTTCACATGGATTGAACAAAGGGTTCCCAGGGCCAGGCATATCCTCTGCAGCATAGCTGCAGTCTGGCAACTGGAAAGTCCAGAGAGTGATACCTGGGGCAGAAAAAAAAAAAAAAAAGGTCCAAATAAATTTCAGAATGAAGCAAATATCAGCTTTTCTTCCAGACAAGAGATGTGCCAACACGTTCAATGTAATTAAGTTCAACAGATAGAGATATAGGCTGGTTTTCTTTTCTTTCTTCCTTGTAGAGACTCTGTACACGTGAATAAAAATAGCGCTACTTCTTTAAAGTGATGGATGGAGTGATTTAACTAGTAATCCAGAGTATGTGTTGACTGTCTTTGTTCATCACTAAAGATTTCAATACTAGTGTTAGTGTCTGAATAAAGATTTTTTTGAACTAGTTTTAAACTTCACCTGTATTGCATGTCAAAATGAAGCAATAAGGCCTTTGAAAATGTCATAAAACTGTGTTTTCTACACAGAATTCCATCTATAGTTATGGAAAAAAAACTTTTAATTATATAAATAGTTTCTATTTATAACCATTTAATTTCTGGCAATGGGACGGGTAAGCAACATATATCAACAAATTTAGTCCCAATAGTTTCATCTGTGTTTTTACAGGATATATATATATATATATATATATATATATATATATTACCTGGATTAAACTCTAATGTAATTTAGCAGGTTTATATGGACTTGTGGTAGAAAGATTTTAATTTTTTTCTGAGGGGGGCAGTGATAGGAAATTTGATGTGACAAGGTACACAGAGTCATATGATATTTGAAACAAAACCCATATTGAAACAATATTTTTTTAAAAAGTTTGATGGCAAATCACACTGCAGCATTACAGTAACTATTTGTAGTAATTATGTGAGATCAGCCAGAGAATCTAATGGAATGTGTTTGGGTCAGAAATTAACCTCTAGTATATATTTGGCTAATTTTTCCAAGGTGCAAATATATGCAGATGGGAGAAGTTTGCATTCACAGAGATAGACTTGTATCTCAAAGAAATAATATGTAGTTGAAAAGGTAAGAACTAAAGCTACACAACTACTATAAAGGGCAGTGTAGTCTCTAGGATAAGCAATGGAATTGAAGATATGACACCAAACACAAGTGAGAGAAGACAAAATATATTAATGTATAGGAAAATTTTTTCAAAAGTATTCAGCATCCTTTGGATGCAATGGATAACCAAGAAATGAACTATAATGGAGTCTGTTACTCACATTGATGGCATGAAAAGTTGACAAGAATGTGCAAAGGATTTTTACATCTCAATGAAGAACGCAGTGTAAAAATATTCTACATGGCTAGCAAGATAGCTCAGCAGTCTCAAGTGCCTGCTCAGACAATCTTAAGCAATCGTGTGGACCGTGGTTTGATCCTTGGCACTACATGCTGCACCAGCCCAACCCTAAGGGCAGGATGAGTCAGCCATAATATAAACAAACAAAAACCAAATAAATAAAGTTTAAAGAAGAAAGACCAACCTGCAGTACAAAAGTGAGCTGAAGGTCAGCCTGAACTTCATGGAGAGACCCTGTCTCAAAAAAAAAAAAAAAATCTTCAAAGTCACCCTCTCTAAAAATGCGTGTTCTCACTCTTCCATGAAATTGACAGAAATGCTAGGAAACATTCATCCAAAATACTACGCTAGGCTCTATGTACTATTTTTTCTATCTTTATTTCTGGTATTTTTATTCTTCAAATTAAATTTTAAAAAATGCTACCTAGGGCCAGTGAGATAGTTCAGTGGTCTAAAGTGCCTGCTTAGGTAAGCACACAGGGAGTGGCTCACCCCCAGCACGACATCACTCACCAGACCTGCCACCTGGGTGGGCTGATCAGGCCAAAATATATTCTAACTGCTGTGATATGCATATGAAAATGTTGTTAATGACCTTAATCTTCATGTAAATTCAAATCAAAGGTGTAAAATATACTTTGAAAAATTATAAGTGTATTTATTTTTCATAATTATTTTGTTAACTGTGCAAACACAGATTCACATATTTCTAGATATCATATAATACTTTCACAGCTTTACTGTAAACCATATATAATATTTACATTATTGTAAACTTCATATTACTGAAAATTTATATTTTCTTTATGGTGAAAAAATCCTTTGAGACTTATTTTAAAGTAACCCAAATTGATCTTTTAATGTATGTAATTAAACTTATATTCTTGTCTAGTAAGCCAAAGAAACTAAAGATCATTAACTGATTTGTGGGTTCTGAGGGCTTTGGGAAGTGTAAGGAGGAATTAATAAAATACCGGTAAGTTCTTCCTATTAAATTGAGTTTACTGCGTGGCAAAACTTCCCCTTTTCAGCTGAGTAAGCATGATCCACAGTTGTGAACCTTCCTGAGTGTAACCATCCAGTTCTGTTACTGTCCTTATTCAATAAAAGTTACCTAGTTTGGATTTACTATTTGCCTCTCTCTTATTCTTACAATACCTTCTGATCTTCTGTATTCTAAGCAATATAATTGTCATTATTTCTTGATCTCAAATTCACAACACTGAAACTGTATACATCCATGTAGATCCCTCATATAATTAAGGAATCCAGCTAAGAATCCTGACTGTGAGACTTGCCATGGCATGCTTGACTTACATATTTTAAATGGGTCAGGGCCATGAAAGATAAATGAAGACAGAAGCGACTGCAGCTTAGAGAAGACCTGACCTGGCAGACGGATGACAGGATGACACCTGATGGTCTCTCTTGCTCAGGGATGCGGCACTGTGCTCCACAACAGGCTGCAGGGTCTAGACATAAACTGCCTTGCTTGTCAGCCACAGGAGATGACACAGGTGCTGGAGATGTGAATGAGTAGCACAGGGGTCATAGAAATGCTGAATAAACTGTTATCAATTAGTCAAACTGAAGATGTAATAAAGAACTCCATACACACATGGAAAGTTAATGACACCCATTCAAACCCACCAATGAGTAATAGAGAAAGTGAAAAAAGAAATCAGACAATATCTATAATCAAATGAAAATTTGAACACAACTTAAGGAAACTTGTGGGATTCAATGAAAGCAGTCTCTGACTCAAGGTTCTAAAAAATAAGAGCAAGTTAAACACAAAACCCCAAAATAGAGAAAATATACAGAGCAAAGAAGAAACTAATGTACTTGAGATTAAGAAAATGACACAAGTAATGAATGAAAGAGCTGCTTCTTTGAAAGATAAAATAAAATTGATGCAACAACCATGTGAAATGGGTGGCTCAGTATTATGAGACCAATCATGTCAAATGCATTTATTGGTAAAATTTTTTAAGTACCTTCCAATTGTATATTCTTATGTATTTAGGTGAAAAAGTGCAATTATCAAAATTCTATGAACAAGGCTGGTTGTGGTGGTGCATGCCTATAATCCCAGCACTTTGGAAGCTGAGGCAGGAGGATCAGTGTGATTTCGAGACCAGTCTGGGCTCCAAAAGTGAGCTCAAGGCCAGCCTGAACTGCATAGTGAGAACCTGTCTCAAAAAGAAAAACAGGGGCCGGCGGGATGGCTCAGCGGTCTAAAGCGCCTTCTTGGGAAAGCTTGGGTGGCTTCAGGGACCGCGGTTCGATCCCCGGCACCACATGCTGCGCCAGCCCTGCCCTTGGGGCGGGCTGAGCCGGCCATAAAAATGAGTAAATAAACAAATAAAGGTTCTGAAACAAGAAAAAATAAATAAATAAAATTAAAAAAAAAAAAGAAAAACAATTCTATGAACAAATAAAATTTTGAATAGCTAAACAAACTTAAAAAGAAGATAATTTCAGGTAGTACATTGTACCTACACCTCTGATTTATTAAAGCACTTATAATAGGGGTGGAGTGGTGTTGGCTTATGATGCATACATTTAGATAAACTGAGCAATGTACTACTTGGAATAGACCTACATTTATATAGTGTATTTTTCTTCTTATCCTAGTCCAATTTGTTCTGTTATTTGAGTGATTTGATTCATTTCACAGTATCTATTGTATCTTCTGGATTTTAGTTGCTCTTTCAGCTTCTTATACTAGGGACTCAACCAAATATCCACACATGAGGATTTACTTCACTCATGAGAATAGTCTTTGTGCATCCATTTACCAGTAGAAACGTTGAATTTATATGTTTTATAGCTAAGTATTCCTCCATTGAATACATATTTTTGTACAAACTTTGGTTGGTAGATGTTTGGGTTGTTTCCCACATTTAGCTATGACATACTGCTGCTATACACATGAATGCAAAAACATAAATGAATAAAATTAAACATGAATACAGATATATTATTGTGCTGTGATGTTTTCAATTCTGGAAAAATGCCAACTATCACTTTCATTTTGGAGGATGACAATAGATAAGCACTAAGGTATACATATAAAAGTGTACATTGTGCAGATGAATAACTTTTCTTGTTGTCCAAGAGCTTTTGAGGTTTTTGCCCTTTTCATTTGCCTAAAGGCAAGGATAATGTTCTTGTCACTGGATGGGGTCTTTGAAGACAGTGATAGTAATCCCAATTCACCACACTAACTATCCTGGGCCCCATTGTTAGTTCCAGGACACTATGAATTTCATTGTAAGACCTTCTCAAGCAAAACAAAAGTAAACAACACAGACACATAAACACACATACAAACAGTAAAAGCAAAACAAACAAACAAACAAAGAAACAATAGCCAGGGCCTGGCAGGATGGCTCAGTGGTCTAAAGCGCCTGCAGGCGTCTGCAGGGACCGCGGTTTGATCCCCAGCACCACATGGTGCACCAGCCCTGCCCTCAGGGCGGTCTGAGCCAGCCATAAAAAATAAATAAACAAAGAAACAAAAGTTCTGAAACAAGAAAAAATAATAAAAAAGTAGCCAACCAAAAACTAGTACTATATGATCAAATACTCCTGAATTGGTGATGTTTTCCATTAGACATGGTTTTTGTTTAATGTCTTATGACATCATAAAGGCACAATTAACTTCTTTAGTATAGGGAGAAGTTTCTAGAAATCCCCTGGTTGTAATCACAGGACTGAAAACGAAACTGAATGTGCAGAATTTCCACTTCCTCTGCAATTTCTTTCTCTGTCTTCACTATCCCCTGCTCAGTCCTCAGCACTGCGAATTACAGTGGTGACTGTTGCAGCCAAGTGAGCTGTAAGATCAACATGGAGGAGAAAGTTTTTGTACTGTTTGTAGGAGGTGTAGATCCCAAGAGAAAGGGGCTACTACACATTGTGTGTGTGTGTGTGTGTGTGTGTGTGTGTGTGTGTGTGTGGTGCAGACTGAACAAGAACCTGTCTGGCCCTCCCCAAGCAGTACTCTTATCACTGGGACATCGCCCCCACCAACTTCTTGCTTTTGTCTTTTTTTCTCTTTGTCCGCTGACCATCAACCCTAAAAATAAGCTCAACTGTGATGAGTTGAAAAGAGAAGAGAAAAGAAATTTAGATGTGTAGAACATTGCCAGAAAGAGGTGCTGCTTTTAAAAGGGACTTCATGCAATTGCTTTTTTTTTTTTTTTACCTTTTTGAGACAGGGTCTTGCTGTGCAGTTCAGGCTGGCTTTGAGCTCACTTCTGTAGCCCAGACTGGTCTCAAACTCACACTGACTCGTCTGTCTCAGCCTCCCAAGTGCTGATATAATAGGTATGTACCACCACATCTGGCCTTACAATTCCTTATGAACTTAATGTTACCCAGTCTCTTCAATGGCATGAGGGTGAATGCCATTCTAATTAAGAAGCCAAAAACTGACCTACCAGGGCCCAGACTGACTTTTTGGATCATACGGGCTCCCTTACAGCTATGAGCTTTCTTGTTGTGACATGAAGCCCTCCGTATACACAAAAACAAATGAATTAGCCACATTGCAATACAGTGATGTCACATATGAAACGCAATTTGATGGCCAAAAATGTGGACTTTGGCAGCTAGCAAGAAACAGTGCGTGATAGGGTCCATCTCAGCATGGGTAATGAACAGGGTCTCTGCATGGAGTGCTCTGCACAGATGCTTGTGTGCTAATTGCTGTTATTTGGTGAGGGAGGTAGTTGGTGACTTTTGAGCTAGGCTCTCACTCTGCAGTCCTGGCTGGTCTTGCACTTACTCTGCAGCCTAAATTGGCCTGACTCCTCCTGCCTGAGGCACGCTGTGATTGTAGCCCTGTTCCCTACACTTGGGTTGCTTTAAACTTGCTAACAGAGGGAGCTAGAGAGATAGCTGAGTAGAACAAGTGCTTTCCTGGCAGGCACAGGGGGTTGAGTTCAATCCCTTCTTCAGTGATGATTAAATAAATATAGAAAGTAAAATTCCAAATACATTTCACATATTTTCTTATGAAAACAGTGGTTAGATTCAATGAACACACTGAAAACATATTTTGTATTTCAGAGCAGTGCCTGATATAAAACATCTAGTAAGTCACAACTCAAATTCTATTAATCTTATATACTGTGTATAATAAATTGGAATACTTGGAAATCAAAGAGATTGATTAACCAAGAATTAATCAAATTTCTGAGATTTCTTCGGGACCAACAGGTACACATCATTTTGAAAACCATTTGGATGAAGAACCCTGATAAGTCAAAGCCACATTTTTTATTATCCATTATTCTCCTGGGTTATGATCAGTTCTCTCGTCTTACTCCATCCCCTGGCTAGTCATGACTTATCACACTTGCCTGTGTCAATCACACTATTTAGCAAGAATCGTGCCATTTCTTTGAGGCTATCCAGTATTTTCCTACCATCTATTTTTATTTCTAAATCATTTCCCATCTGCAAATCTCTACTCATGTGTCCCTACTATTCCCAACATGCCCTGTGCTTTCTGAGTTCAGATAAATCCTTATACTGCACAGAAAAATCTCATTTACAATCTCCAATAAAAGTGTATACTTTAAATAATTTTAAGTAACAGATAAAAAAAATTAAAGCTATTATAAGAGAATACTACTAGGAGTGATGGTGAAAGGAAGAGAGCCCAGGGACTAGAGAGGTAGTTCAGTAGAATAAGTGCTTGTCTGACAAGTGTAAAGAACTGAGTTCAAGCCCTGGTAAAGAAAAAAGAACCCACATGAAAATATCTGAAATGACTAGGAATAGGAAGATATTTCATGTTCGCTGTCCTTTGTCACTGAAAAAGTACAAGAAAATTTTCAGACATAGTAATGGAAATACATAAGTAAATATAATATATATGAAAACTCAGATTGTCATGGTTCTTGTACATCAGATGATGGTGAAGGTCTTGAACAAGCTTTAATAAATATTAGTAAATAGTTCCTTTCAAAGCACATAGAGGGCCTGGGGAGAGAGCTCAGTAGAATAAGTGTTTGCCTGGCAAGTGCAATGGCCTGAGTTCAATCCCTAGTTCCACCATTTTTTTTCCTAAGAAACATTGAAGACATGATCTTTTGCTTTTCAGGCAGGTGCTTCTACTGAGGTATATCCTAGACTCTGTACTGTATTTTATACATTACAGACAGAAAAACAAAAACAGACACCAAAGCCTAATGTTGGCAGTAAATTAGTATAATTTTTCCTCATAGGTATCGGAGGCATAAATGAACGTTTCTTTACAGCTAATTTTTTCCATTTTCTTTTTTGTTATTCTTGACATGCACTGCTCTTTTTAAATTATTAAGATGGACAACCTCAGTGATTCCACATAAGCCCGCTGAAAACAAATGACAACATCAAGAAATGTAGAAAATCTATGTGCCATTTATGGACACTGCCATTCTCTCATGTACGCTGCCTAAACTACTCTACAAACTCCAAACCATATGAAATTTAGATAAAATAAGAACAAAAGTAACTGACTTTTGTGCTTTCCTCCACTGTATGTTTCCTGTGAACAACGAAGTGACTGGGTGCAGGAACAGACACTACATGGCGCCTTCAAAGCCACACTGGTGATTACAGTAAAGGTGTTCAGGGAACCTTGGGCACCTTTGTTTATATGAAATCTGAGCTTGCTTTGACACCCAGGCTTTAGAGGTGAGCAGCGGTCAAGAAGACAACATGGCCCTTAACCACACTTATGTACATGGCTCCCGCCACACACGGGGTGACATCTAAATAGTTTGTGAAGTACTTTTTTCTATGAAAAGAAAAAGAGAGAGGAGTAAAAGGACAAAGAGAGGAAGCAGGAGGAATATGAGGATGATCAAGAATAAGAGGATAGAGAAGAGAAAGAGGGAGACGAAGAGGAAGAATAGAAACAAGAGGAAGAATCGGAAGAAGAGAGACAGAATCTCGAACTGCAACATTTAGTGAATCATACAAAGCTGAAGTATCCATGGGAAAAGCATTTATGATCTTCAGGGATTGAATCATCTGTTATAGGGTCATGGAGTAGGGGAAGTCAGGATGTACAGCAAAAGCTGTTCTCCTAAACTGTTCTCCTAAAGTATCATGAGAAGTGTTTTACCATGTACTTTCTGTTAAAAAATAGTATTATATCCAATAATTGAATGATGTACAGTACTGACTTTTGAATATCTGCTAGTCCTCTCATTTAAATCTCTTCATTAGACAAGTGCGAAAAAGTAGACTGTAGAGAAACTTAAGGACAACAGAAAAGTAAAAGTACAGTGTTTCAATAAAAATAGCACTCAATAAACTCAGTACTAATAAATAGAATATTTGTATGCATGTTGAAAACTGAAGGTTAAAATCAACAGTGAGACATGGTGGCACACACCTGTAAGGCCAGCACTCCGGAGGCTGTAACAGGAGGATCACTATGAGTTCGAGACCAGCCCCGGCAATAGTGGGAGTTCAGGACCAGCATGGCCCTTTTGCAAAAGACTTACTGGCCTGAACCTGAACGAAGAAAACACTGAAAATTAAAACCATTCATTTTGAATAGATATAAAATTATGAACTCAGGTTTTTCCCCAGCTGCATTGTTTTTGATAGCTATAAAAAACGGGGTGTTTTGGAAAATTGATTTTTTAAAGAAATGTCACCTTTGTTAATAACGTAAAAAAAAAGAACAAAATCTAAGACGATTAAAAAAAAACCAAAGAGGAAATATATTTAAGGGAAATTACAGGATACAATACTTAAAATGCAAGCGATTACGGGCAATTGCTGGTGCTAACGTAAGGTTACACAGCGGATGACAAATAGAAAAGAAACCCCCATGGCAGCGAAAAGAGGAGAGCGAACATTAAATAGGATTAATTAGCCTGTTAGGCTCGCCAAGGCACGAATTTCCGCGCATAGCGATGACGTATTTTGCGCGCGCCACGATTTCCACAGGGAAGATCTGACGTCAGCGCGTGGCGCGCGCTTTACAATTGTGGGCTGTCCGCGCTGCTGGCTGTCGGCGTGTCAGCGAGAAACTATAGGATCTTAAAGCCATACTGGTCTGTGCCTGGGACATAGCTCAGTGGAACAAGCCTTTCCTTGGCAAACTACAAGGAACTGAGTTCAGTCCCCGGTTCTTTAGGAACCCAAGCAAATGAAATATTTTGGGCTAAGAAGTTGCCTAAAATAGGAGGGTGAACTTTTGAAGACATCACATTTAGCCTAAGTAACTCCGTTGTTTTTTTACCTGTTCATAGAAAAAAAAAAATTCAGCACTCCTATGTTGACTTGCTTGAGTTTAAATATCACAGCACAAACTCACCTGCAAATACTCTACAAACTCGTTTGTATTTCAGGTTAATAGGACACCCTTTAACCTTGTACCCTCGTGTTATGTGTGCGAACAAACAGGAAAAGTGGGCTTAGCCTGTTTTCCTGACATCTTTATGCGGAATCATGAATCACATCTTCCCACTCCTCGGCGTGGTGGCGCACGCCTGTAATCCCAGCACTCGGGAGGCTGAGGCAGGAGGATCGGTGAGAGTTCGAGACCAGCCTGGGCTACAAAACTGAGCTCATGGCCAGCCTGAACTGTACTGTACAGCGAGACCCTGTCTCAAAAAGACTAAATAAATAAATAAATAAATAAAATAAGGAAGTCCTGCCCCAGCGGCACATACATTTGTTCCTAGCCCGCCATCCCATTTCAGAACTTTCCAGAGAGCTTGCAATTGGATCCCTGTTTCGTTGGCCGTTAGATGGCGCTGTGACCAAAGCGGTCAGGGGCTCTCCAGGAGACCACCGCCCCCATTCCTGGGTGAAGGCCTAGAGCCTTAGGACTTGTGAAATTTGAAACCATTGCCACAGCCTATGATTGCAGCCCAGCTTTCTCCTCACAGAGTAGATCTTTTTTTTTTTTTTTTTTTTTTTTTTTTTTTTTTTTTTTTTTTTTTTTTTT
>PVJA010053166.1:0-12087 GCA_004027025.1 Myocastor coypus
AAAGAAAAAAAGGGGGAAAAGAAAAAAAAAAAGTAATGTGGATTTAGAAAGGTTAATGTTTAGTTGTTTGATCAATCTTATATACCTATATGTATTAATCTAAACTGATCCGATGATGAAAATATGTAATATAACCATTGTTAAATTTAAACAATAAAAGAATTGAAAAAAAATAATAAAATAAAGAAAAAAAAAAAGAATGCCTCAATGCATGTCAAAAGAATATGTATTCTGATATTCTTTTGTGGAACAGTTTAGAAAGGTCTATGAGGTGCATTTCTCGACAAGTCTCATTTTGTTGTGTTTTTATTTGCTGATTTTTTGCCTAGTTAATCTATGTTTATTTCACAATGACGTGTTAAACTCACCATTAGAACTGTATTATTGCTCATTTGATTTTTTGCTTGCACGAAAATCTGTCTTACATAATTGTGTGCTCCTACATTGGCTGCATATATATTTCACTGTTGTTTTTTACTCTTGCAGTTTTCCCCTTTATGCCTTAAAGTTCAGTTCACGTTATCAGCAAGAAGAATACTTACCCCTGACTTTTTAATGGTTTCTGTCGCTTGGAGTATTGTTTTCCATCATTGCACTGCCATTCTATTAATTTCCTTTTGAGTTATTTTTTGCTTTTTATATGCAGTAGAATGTTAGTATTTTGTTTCATTTTGTTTTTAATTTTCAAAATATTGCTTCCAACAATGGTTTGACATTTGCTTCTTTTTTTTGAGAGAGAGAGGGTTTCACTGGACTTGAGCTCAATTTTGTAGCATAAGCCACTCTCAAACTCACACCAATCCTCCTGCTTCAGCCTCCCAAGTGCTGGGCTTATAGCCACATGCCACCAGGCCTGGCATTCTTTTTCTTTTAATAAAAAATAACAATGTGACATTTTGAAAAACACAATAGTAGTACATTCTCAATAATTGAGATAATACATATTGTTGTCCTCATACTAGTTATACAGAGCACAGGGTGTAGACATGATAATTTTTCTAATCAATGTTGGTACAAAAATTTCTTCTCATTGAACTAAGAGAAAGCACTTGTATACATATTCCAGTATTCCATAATCCCAATGGATTATTGGCAGAACTGGCAAAGTCAGAAGCTGTTGATTTAAGCCTTTTATGGCTCAGCATACTAATCTAGCTTTACGTTTCAGGCCTGGTGGTTAAACTTTTCTTCTGAGTGGTTAAGGGCAAGTTCAAGCAAAACCTATATAACAAAACATGTAAATTTTATATCTCTTAAGGTCATACAGCTCCACTCAGGATTTACTTTGAAACCAGGTACCGTGCTTTGTAGAACTGTTGCCAGTGTCAGCCCTCTGAATGAGTCATGGACATTGCTTGATCAGTCTGCTCACTGTGAAAGCCCAAGAGAATGTTTTCTATCTAGGTGACCCTCAATAGGCACACTATACATCATCTATCCCTTTCCACTGTGGTCTCATAATCTCCTTCAACAGAAAATGTGGGAAACCATTGACATATATGATACTCTTATGTAAAGAGTCCTCATTGACTTTGAAGGGTTAGGTATAAAATATTGGCAATCCTTGTGGCCCTTCTTTTTCTCTAATTTTTGGCATGTAAACTTACATTCTTAACACTCCGGAAAAGAAGCCTCATGATACCAATACTCTATAATGTAGGTACATGAGCTTAGTATCCTGTCTTTCTCAATATCAAAACATCTTAAAAAAATCTTACACTTAACTTGGAATTGGCAATTTCCATAAATCATTTATATTCTAATAAAACCCTAAATGATGTGATAAAAAGCACTTACACATATTTACACAGATATTTAGAAACCTAAGTATAGGGGGCTGGAGAGATAGCTCCATGGCACAAATGCCTGCTGGAAAAGTGCAAGTTGTAAGTTTGAACCCCAGTCCCGCCATAAAAAATAAATAAATTTAAGTATATACAAAATTGTAGACAATCAATCCTATGGCTGTTTCCTAGTCTCTTACTATCATTTAATACCATCTTTTGTTTTCTTTTAAACCAACCATTTACTTGAGAGTATAACTAACTGAAATTACATCAGAAGCAGAACAAATGTGAAAGACAAGAATGACAGGCATTCCAAACATAATTTTAATGTTACCCACTGCTATCCTCAGTGTCTAAAATATTTTGGTGATTCTTAGGACCATTATATAATTTATCTTCTGTGTGTAAATGTATAATTTTACTCCTGCCATGTTTCCTATCTTTTCTGTTTGTAGTCACTTCGTTGTTTAACACTTAAGTCCTTGGTCTGCATTCAGCTGTGTTATGCCTTTCCATTTTATTTCTTCTTTTGAGTTCTTACACTAGGGAGACTATATGATATTTACACATGTAGGTGTAGTTTATTTCACTTATGAGTATATGTTCAAGATACATCCACTTATATATGAAGTCTTCTTGGTTCTCACTCTTTATAACTGAGTAACATTACATTGTATAAAAATACCACATTTTTCAACCATTCTTCAGATGATGGGTATTTTGGTTGTTTCCAAGATTTGGCTATCACAAATTGTCTTTCTATCAATATAGATGCACAGATATCACAATGACATGATGTTTTCAGTTCTTCTGGGAAAATTCCCAGTAGGGGGATAGCTGGATTGAATTGGATTTTGACGCCTAGTTTTTTAAGGTGTTTCCACACCGCTTTCCATAATGGTTGCACCCGTCTGCATTCCCACTAGCAGTGGAGAAGTATTCCTTTTGCCCCACAGCTTCTCCAAAATCTCTTGTTCTCGCTGGATTTCTTTATCATAGCCATTCTTTCTGGGGTCAGATGGTATCTAATTATTGCTTTAATTTGGTTTTCACAAATGGCTAGTGATGTGGAACATTTCTTCATATATTTATAGGCTTGTGGACTTTCTTTAAGTGAGAAGTGTGTTCATCTCAGATAATCATTTCTGGATTGGGTCTGTGAATTTTGAGAGCCAAATGGTTTTTAGTTCTTTCTAAGTTCTAGATAGAAGACCTTTGTCTGAATACATATTAGTTAAATTATTTTTTTGAAAGTTGTGGGTTATCTTTCACTCTGTTGGTAATTTCTTTTGACATGCAAAAACTCAGCCAGAAGAGGTCCCATTTGTTGATGATTTCAAGTGTTAATCGCGCATTTTTATTTTTGTACATGAACTCTTTGCCTACCCTGATGTCATCACGATGTCTTCACACTTTCTCTTGCAAGTGATTTAATGTTTCTCTTTTAATATTTAGATCTTTAATCCATTTATACTCTGGTTTAGTCAATGGTGATAGACCTTGGTCAAGTTTTAGTTTTCAGCTTATGGTGAGCCAATCTTCCCAGCCCCATTTGTTAAAGAGCTTATCTTTCTTCCAATAAACATATTTGGGCCCTTTGTTGAAGATGGCTCAGTGTGTTTGTATTTGCTCCTGCATCTTCTAATCTATTCCACTGATTCTCAGGACTATTTTTTTTGCCAATGCCATGTTGACTTTATCACGGTAGCCCTGTAGTATAATTTTAGGTCAGGAATTTTAATACCTCCTGCCTTACCTTTGTTGCTCAGGACTGTCTTTGCAATTTCGAGTCTTTTTTGGTTCCAAACAAATTTTAGGAATGACCTCTCCAGTTCTGTGTGGTATGTTGATGGTATTTTGATAGGAATTGCATTATATCTGTATAACGGTTTAGGGAGTAATGCCATCTTCACAATGTTGGTTCTTCCTATACATGAGCAGGGAATAGCTTTCCATTTTGTCAAATCCTCTAAGATCTCTTTTTTCAGAGTACTGTAGTTTTCACTGAAAAGCTCTTTTACTTATTTAGTTAGGTTAATCCCTAAATATTTCATTTTCTTTGGTGCTAATGTAAAAGGTATTGTTTCTCTAATTTTTTTCTCAGTGTGCTTGTTATACATATAGAGGAATGCCATTGACTTTTGTGTACTGAATTTGTAACCTGCTATGCTTCTAAATTTCTGTATTGATTCCAGTGGCATCTTGGTGGAGGTTTTTGGGTCTTCCAAGTAAATTAGTATGTCATCTTCAAATAATGATAGCTTAACTTCTTTACCTATCTTATTTTTTATTTCTCTCTCTTGTCTAATGGGTGTAGCTGATTCCAGAAGTATATTGAACAGGGGTGGCAATAGAGGACATCCTTACATCCTTGTCTTGTACCAGATGTGAGAGTAAAAGACTTCAGCTTTTCTGCATTTAGAATTATGTTAGCTGTTGGACTGTGATAGATGGCTCTGATCAGATTCAGGTAGAGGCCCTCTATTCCAATTTTCTGTAGGACTTTCCACATGAATGAGTGCTGGACTTTGTCAAAGCCTTTCCTGCATCAGTTGAGATCTTCATGTGGTTTCTGAGTCTGGCTCTATTGATATAGTGTATTACACTTATAAATTTGCATATACTGAACAATCATTGCATGCCTTGGATGAATCCTATCTTGTCATGGTGTATAATCTTTTTAATGATTTGTTGTATTTTATTTCCGAGGATTTTATTGAGGATTTTTGCATCTGGGTTCATGAGAGAACCTGTAATTCTTTTTTTTAGTTGCATCTCTCTCTGGTTTGGGTATCAGTGTAATATTTGGCTCTAGGAATAATCTTGGGAAGATCATTTTCTTTGCAATTTCATTGAAGAGTTTCGAGAGTATTGAGATTACGTCTTCTGTAACTTTCTTGTAGAATTCAGTGGTAAATCCATCAGGACCTGGACTTTTATTTGTCAGCAGGCATTTTATTACATTTTGTATTTCATTGGCTGTTATTGGGTTATTGAGAGTTCTTACATCTTCTTGATTGTTTTGTTAGTTTGTACCTTTCTAGGAATCTGTCGATTTCTTCTGTGTCTTCAATAAAGATTCTCAAAGTAGCTATTAATGATACATACCCCTGAATCTCTGCTCGGTCTGTAGTAATTTAACTCTTTTCATTGCTTATCACTTGAATTTGAGTTCTTTCCTTTTTGATGGGGTTAGCTAGGGGCTTGTCAATTTTATTTAATCTTTGAAAGAAGCAGCTTTTTGATTCATTAATTCTTTGTACTCTTTTCTTTGTCTCGATTGAATTAATTTCTACTCTAATCTTTGTAATTTCCCCTGTCTTTGGGCTTCTTTTGCTCTTCCTTTTCTAGTTGGTTTAGGTGCTGTGTAAGACTACTTATTTGTTCCTGATCGGTTTTCTTACTGTGTGAGTTCAGGGCTATAAATTTCCCTCTAATAATTGCTTTCATTGCCTCTCAAAAATTCCAGTACATTTTGTTCGAATTTTCATTAAATTGTAGATATTCTTTAATTTCTTCTTTGATTTCATCTGTAACCCACTTGTTGCTGACAAAGGTGTTGTTTAATTTCCATATAATTTTGGGGTTCTGCTGATTTCTACTGTCATTTATTTCCAGTTTCAATGTATTGTGGTCAGATAATATGCATGCAATAATTTGGTTTTTTGGATATACTTAAGCATGACCTATACAGTGGCATGTGGTCTATTTTCGAACATCTCCCATGTGTAACTGAAAAAAAAAGTGTATTCAGAAGTGGTTTGGGGTGAATACTATGTGTATGTCCACTAAGTCCAGTTGTTCCAAGATCTGATTCTGTTCTGCTACTTCTTTGTTCATTTTTTTTTTGGTCTGTTTGACCTATCTTTTTGGGATAATGTAGTGTTATGGTCTCCTGTTAATATTGTGGTATTAGATGTTAAATTTTTCATGTCTATTAAGATTTGTCTTATATAACTTGGTGATCCCATGTTGAGTGTGTACATATTTATGAGTGTTACCTCTGTCTTGAATTTTTCCCCTAACTGGTATGTAGTGGCCTTCTTCATTTCATTTAATCAATCTTGGTTTCATGATTAGACTGTCTACAAAAAGGATTGCTACCTCTGTTTTTTGTTGTTGTTTTTGACGTGCTGGGGCATGTACTATTGTTTTCTATCTTTCAACTTTTAGCTTATGAGTTTCTTTATGAGTTAAGTGTGTTTCTTGTATATACCATATTGTTGGGTTTTGCTTCCTTATCCACTCTGTCAGTCTATTTCTTTTAATTGGAGAATTGAGTCCATTTATATTGATGGTTATAACTGAAATGTACTGACTTATGATTGGCATGTCTTTTACTTACTACTATTTACTCCTTTTTCTCCTGTTTAATTGGTTGCCCTATTTGTTGGGTTCTTTCTGGTCTCATTTGTAGAGATCAGGTCATTTGGGTCCCTTCATAAAATATTTTCAGTAGTCTGTGTAGGGTTGGCTTCGACATCACGAAATTCTTAATTGTTCCTTGTTGTGGAAGTATTTCACTTCTCCCTCTTACTTGAAAGAGTTTTGCAGGTTATAGCAGTCTGGGATTCAATTTCTTTTTATGCAGGACTTGAAGTACTCTTCTCCATGCTTTCCTTGACTTCAAGTTTCTGAAGAGAAATCTGCCATTATTCTGATGGGTTTTCCTTTAAATGTGATCTGTTTCTTTTCTCTATCGCCTTTTAGTATATTATTCTTCTACTTGATTTCTGGTATCTTGACTATTATATGTCTGGGTGTGTTTTTCTTTGGCTTGATGTTCTTTGGAATTCTGTATCCTTCAGTTTTCTGAATGTCCGACTATTTTCTTATGTTTGGGAAGTTTTCTGCTGTTATTTCTGCACATACTCTTTTTATGTCACTTGTATTGACTCCTTCTTTTCATTGATTCCTATTAATCTCATGTTGTTCATTTTTGCATCATCTTGCAGACGGTCAATTATTTTTTCCTGCATCGTGGTTCTTTTTAAGAGATCCTTTCTTATCTTTTCACTAGTTGGGACTGTGTCTTCAAGACCTGAAACTCTATCTTCACTTTCTTACATACAGTGTTGGTAGCTTGTGATTGAAATTTTATTTTCTTGTATATCTCTTTCTAACTCTTTCATGTGCTATGTCTTTCCTATATTGCTTAGTGAAGGATTCCATCATTTTTCTAGACTCTTCTAATTTTTTATCAGTGTCTTCCTTAGAGGTATTTATTAATATTTCATTATAGTTATCCTTTGTTTTCTACTTCAGAGATTATTTCTGCTCTCATTTCCTCTCTACCTTTCTGCAGTTATTCCTTTATCTCAGACACTATTAATTTAGAGATTTTTTTTTTTACTTCAAAGGTTATTTCTGATCTCATTCCCTCTATACTTTCCTGCAGCTGTTTTTTACTACAGACTCTAATAATTCAAAGATTTCTTTTTTTTACTTTAGAGATTATCTCCAATCCAAGTTCCTCCATATGTTTCTGCATTTGTTTGTTTACTTCAGATGCTATTAATTCAAAGAGTTTGGCTGCATGATTCCCACTTTCTTCTATGGTAGTGTCTCCTGTATTTCTTCCAGGTGGGCTTGGGACATGAGATTGCATTTTGCTCCTTGTCTGTATCATTCTGTATAACAGTGACCTCTGACCTTTGGTGTACAACTTTGGTGAAGTTAGGCCGTTAGCGCCTACTGAAATTTCGGTCTGGATCTACAAAGTTTGAACTTGTCTACATGTGCTTCGCTTCCTGGTGCAGCTTTTGGAGAAGAGCCTGCTATGTTCTTCTGGCAAGATGCTCAGCTCCTGGGTCAGCTGGTAGGGTCTGACCCCCAGCAACTCTGCGGGAAATTTTGGTGCGGGGCTCCACAGAAGATGCAGGAGCTAGGTTCTGTGCGAGGTACAAGTTCTGGTGGCATAAGTGTGCAGTTCTATGGTTTGTGCTATGTCACCAGTCAAGAGCTGTGGGTGAGGGTGGAGTTCCGGTAGAAGTGAGGGAGTGCAGGCTGAGAGGTCCTACCTGTGCATCCACCAATTGGTCTGTGTGGGATTTTCTTTCATGACATACACTGGTACTATGCTTTTTTGTTGTTCTTTATATTTTAGTACAGGGTCTACAGGTTCTCACTACACAGATTGGACTCATAGTGACCCTACTATTTTCAGCCACCCAAGTGCTAGGATTACCGGTGCACATCACAACGCTCAGTCTCAATCTTTTTCTACATGTGCCCTGGAGTCAAGGCTGGCCAGCAGGCCAAGGATTGAAACCAGGCCCCTGTGTCTGCCTAAGAAGGTGCTTTAATCCGCTAAGCTGTTTTGGCAGCCCAGTATGCTTCTTTTGATTGGTGAATCCACACCAATTACACTGATGATTATAACTCACATACATTGGTTTAACTTTGTCCTGTTCGATTCTTAATTTAGATTGTGTCTACTTTGGATCCATTTAATTGCTTGCTCTGCTTGGTGGTTTCTTTGTGTTTCTGTTCTTGAATTTGTATTTGTGTTTATCTCTTTCTAGAATATCTGTCAGCACTCTTTGCATGATTGATTTGGTTGTGACTACTTTCACTTGTTTTTTAACTCAGATTATTTGTGATCTGATTGCTTTTATACAGTGATGGAATATTTTTTTTTACTTCAACTGCTATCCTTTGAGAAATATCAGGTGTGGGGCTGGGGAGAGAGCTCAGTAGAATAAGTGCTTGCCTGGCAAGTGCAATGGACTGAGTGCAATCCCTGGTCACACAAAAAAAGTAAACTCTGACTACATCTTCCTAAAAAGAGAGAGAATGAACACTGAGTATCTGTATATTTTTTATGCAGCTCTTGCTTTAACTTGTGCTTAAGCACTCAAAAGAAAAGTTTAAGCATGAGACATAAAACGTAAAGCTAGATTAGTATGCTGAGCCATAAAAGGCTTAAATCAACAGCTTCTGACATTGCCAGTTCTGCCAATAATCCATTGTGATTATGGAATACTGGAATATGTATTCAACTACACTTAGTTTAATTAGAAGAAATTTTTGTACCAATAATAATTAGAAAAATTATCATGTCTATACCCTGTGCTCTGTACAACTAGTATGAGGACAATAATATGTAATGTATCAATTATTGGAAATGTACTACTATCATGTTTTTGAAAATGTCACATTCTTATAAAAAATGATACTATGTCAAAATAGTAAAAAAAAAAATAAAACCCAAAACATAAAATTATACTCAATCCCTCAAAATAAACAAATAAACAAAAGATTAAAAAAAATAGGAATGTCAGGTGTATGATTCCCAAGTTCTTCCAAGTGCCATTGTTTCTTGAACTTGTTCTGGGTAAGCTCAAAGTCTGAGAATACTTTTCTATCCCTTTGTTTTGGCATTTTCCAAGTGAACAAAATTGACTGGGGCTCAGTGCTGCTCCAGTAATGGTGGGTGGGTGGGACATAGCTCAGCTCAGAACCTGTGATGGTTGAGGTGTGTGGTGCATGTCCCCAATGGTCCTGAAGCTCTCAAGTGCTCTGCCTGGCTTCTGCTAATGCAGCAAACCAAACTTTAGCAAAACTCTGGTGAACAGAATATCAGTTTTATTTTTAAATCTTTCATGTATTTGTTTCTTTGGTATATGGTATTGCTATGCAGCTTAGACTTGTAGTGATCTCCCTGTTTCATACTTCCCAGTGTTTGGATTATAGGCATGTACCACTTTGCCTAGCTTTGGTGGCAAGTACGGTGCACCTGGGCTACCAGAGCCAGCACAGCGTGTGATACTGTGGATCGAACACGGGCCTTGTGCTCACCAGGCAGGTACTTAGAGTGCCATGCTATTTTGCAAGCCCATGTATTTTTTTTTAAATCACATCATGTATATTTAAATAGAATATCAATCTTTCATTGAATATTTAACACATACCTTCACAAGATTCTTCCAGCCTACATTTAAAACACTAAACAAAAGCCTTCCATAAATAGAGGAAGAAAATGGTATTATAATTATCTTTGACTATAATAGAAGTTTTGGTTTTGGATCTTGTCTTTCTCCTCTTGAGAAAATCTTGATAACTTGGAAATTTCCCTGTATTCTAACTTGCTATATTTCTAGCAATATTAAAACAGACTATCTAAATGAAATTTTATCTAAACATGTAAGAATATATATCTGGCTAAAATCCAGCCCTTAGGCTGGACATGGTGGCACACGCCTGTAATCCCAGCACTCAAGAGGCTGAGACAGGAGGATCGGTGCAAGACAAGCCTGTGCTACAAAAGTGAGCTCAAGGCCAGCCTGAACTGCATAGCAAGACCCTGTCTCAAAAATACTAAATAAATAAATAAATAAATAAATAAATAAATAAATAAATAAAATCCAGCCCTTTTCATATAATTACCAGAATTCTTTTCAATTTTTCAAAGTACGGTATTGGATCATCAATAGGATATACTGGTATATGATTAATGTACCAGTATATATGTATACTGCTATACTATGAAACTGTAAAAAATAGAAAGTTTAATATGGATGTAAGATATACTAAAGTCATAAAACACAAAGGAAGATAAAAGGACAGTGTGCAGTATAAGTTACTATTTTGGAGAGAATAATCACTGAAACATACATTTATTTGTATATATGTAGAATAGATATACTAGAAAACAGGTAGCATTTATAGCCTCTATGGAGAAACACTGATTGGCTTTTGGGCACTAGAACAGTAAACTGATTAATCATTTCTACAGTGCCTTCTGAATTTTGAAATATATGAACAGATATAGAATTCATTGACTTAACACTATTACAAATATGACCTAGTTTATAAAACTAAAAAACAGCATTCTACATAATAAAAAACATTACAATACCATAGAATCAACAGGGAAGGCTAACCTCATTCATCAAATAATAACCTAGACTCTGGAACACTTCCCTTTCCATAAAGAAAATGAACTGTTATCTCTCACTATGTAAAATAGACATTTAAAAAATCAAATGTGTAATTATATAGTAAAAGTAAAGTCCTAATCCAAAAGAATGACAGAAAAATTCAGCAAAAAGAATAATTTCATATTTCTAAATAACAAATTGTATCTAATCTTGAATGTATGAAAATATTTTATATAAAATACATTCATATAAATGTCTTATATAAGCACTTTTAGTTTCTAATCATAAAAAACTTTTAATAATTAAAATGTCACCATTCTTAAATTGGGTACCAATGAATATTAAGTTCTATAAAACCCAGGACATCTAAATTTATAATAAAAGAGAAATAATTCTTACTTTTCTCGTAATCTTTGAAGCTCCACTTTCAAGTCTTCATCCTCTATTTCTGACTCATCATCACTGCTCATTGGTGAAGATGCAGAATAGAAGAGTGAACTCTGTGTTTCAGCATATGCTTGTTCATGCAGTGGTAAGCACTGATTATTCTCTGGACCAGTTTTTCCCACTGCTTTTCCATTACCAGTGACATTGGCTAAACATTCACTATTAGAACCAAGCTGTTTCCCACTAGTAAGTATCTCTGTTTCTTTAAGCAGCAATTTGGATCCAGACTGAGTGCTACTTCCCATGGCTGAAGTTTCTTCCAATTCTTTTTCTGGGGTCACTGAAGATATATCAGTTTCAGAAGCTGTGCTTAAAGGTAAGAAGCAGTCAATTTGTTTGGCAATTTCTTTATTTTCTTTAAAGGTTTTGTGAAGAGTTTGTAACTTCTGAGAAGAAATGGAAATCTGAAGATTTCGTGTTCTAGTTTCCACCTCTACCAACTGAGACTTTGCAGCTGTACTGAAGGCCAGTGCTTCTTCACTAGACTGCTTTTCCTTGAATACTGGTTTGTGTTCTATTCCAAAAGGTGTTGTTTTCTCTGACTGTTGCTGAGGAACTGTGATGACCTGAGAGATAAAAAGGTAAATGAAATGTGTCTGTTTCCATTTAAGTGAAAGGTAAATTTAAAGAGAAATAAGTATCAATATACAGCATAGACAAGTGAATAGTCTGCTCTGATTCACACGTACTAGTAGTACTAAAATTCGAGCCTGGTGTGGTGGTGCACCCATGTAATCCCAGCACTTGGGAGACTGAGGCAGGAGGATCAGTGAGAGAACAAGACCAGCCTGGGCTACAAAAGTGAGCTCAAGGGGCCAGCCTGAACTGCATAGTGAGATCCTGTCTCAAAAATAAACAAACTTAATATCTTGGCCAGGAGATAACTCAGGAGCACAAGTGCCTGCCAGGAAAGTAGAAGGTCCTCAGTTCAGTCCCCGGTTCGAGGAAAAAAAAAAAAAAAACAAGAAAAA
>PVJA010053167.1:0-12073 GCA_004027025.1 Myocastor coypus
AAAAAAAAGTCATATCATGTGCAGGTACAACTTCACTATGATGAATGTGATCATTATATGTACCTAAAATGTACCAATAAAAGTCACTTTCTTGAAAACACTTGGTCAAGTAAGTTAAGCTGTGAACTGGGACCCAAGGTAAGAGTTACTTGCATTTTAAAAGCAGTGAGTTCTTGAATCATTTCTAGTATAATTTTATGTGTGTGGAGGGATGTGAAATGCTGGGGATTCAACTCAGAGCCATCACACTGAGCTACATCCCAGCCCAGTTTTGTTGTTGTTGTTCTGGACAGAGTCTCAGTAAGATGCTAAGTTGCCCCAGCTGGGCTTGAATTTGTGATCCTCCTGCCTTAGCCTCCAGGACTTCTGGAATTATAGATGTGTGCCTCTGTGCCCAGTGTAACCTCTATTCTTTACATTTGCTTTTAGTTTAAAATGTGCCATGTTGCACATTGTTGGAAATACTTCATAGAGTAACTAGTTTTACCTTACTCACAGGGCTATCTCTTATGTCTGTGGGAAGGAACTGTAAGGCAGTTAATAAAAAATAAGAAGAATGTAATGTTTTTTAAACCTTAGGTATTGAACTATACCATGGATCTGTACTATGCCTGAGTGTGATAACCTAGAAAGAAATAATTTAAACTGATTCATGTTTAGAGAAGTTTGTCAGCAAGTGAGAACCAGGCAGATCTGTTCTCAGATCTGGTATAGTTTGCATTATTTCCTAAATGTATATTTTACATTTTTAAAAGTTAAGCTACAGGGCTAACTCTTAGCCTAAAGGATCTTAAAGCAAGTTGTTGAAGAAGTTAGATTCTAGGATCTATAGCAGGGAATTTTGAGGTTGTCATCACTCTATACATAACTCGGGTAGAAGAAACAAACAGTAGTCTAATTTATAAAAACTGTGGACTGACAACTGGATTAAGTATCACGTGCTTTTTAAAAAGACTATTTTGAAGCTAAAGCTTGAACTTCAGCCTTAGAAAAAGTAAAATGACCTTGATGGATAGAGAATAAGGCAGAACAGGTAGAATTCCTTAAATTAAAATTTATTGACTAAAAAAAAATGCTTTTTTCTCAAGTCAACAAAAATTAGTGAAACTGACCATTTTTCTGTGCCTTTAGTTTGCACATTTATTCTTAGCTTGCTTTGCTCCTCTTACAGTGTTTATTCATAGCCTGAAAGTTAATGTTATTTATTTTTGGTGGTGCTACGTTTGAACTCAGAGTGTTGTGCCTGCAAGGCAAGAACTCTACCACTGAGTCATATCCCCAGCCCTGTGGGTTAACTTTTAAAAATGCAAAATATACATTTAGGAAATAATGCAAACTATACCAGGCTTATTCTCTGATTTATGGAATAATAACTGTAAGAAGATTGGAAGCTATGTCATATTTGACTTTCTTTATTGGTGAACATTTGAAAATATATGGCCACTGATATTTTGTTTAGTGTCCATTACTTTGAAAAAAAAAATTGGGCCATGTTCATGTTGGTAATTATAGAAAACAGCCATCTTGACATAGTGATATAAAATGAGAATTTAATTATTATTGAAAAATCTTACCCTTTAGTATGCAGTTGCCATTTAGTAAGTCTGTATTGTAGAGGATGCTTAGTCATAACTGAGAAATTGGGGCATTTGCTTCAGATGCCACCTGCAAAGGAAAATACAGAGACTAAGCTCATCAAAGAATTTCATTCATTTTTTTTCTAAGAAAGATTTATGGAAAGCCAACTGTGCAATAGGCATTTCATCTAATAGATGTTAGATGAAAAAAAAAAAAAAAAAAACCTTAAGAGTCCTCCAGACAGGATGTGGGCAGAGGAAAATAGAATCGAGAGCCACTTGGAAGTACTAACTGGATTCCACTTAGATTACATCATAGACCTAATGGTAACAACTAATACTCATGCAAGGTCTGTGTGTCAAGCACAGTGTAAGTACTTTATGTGAATTAACTCTGAACAGTGTTACCAAGGTGGGCACCTTAAATTATCTCCATTTTGCACTTGAGGAAACAAAGAGAGGTGTTACTTGCTCAAGTTCAGGTGGCCTGAAGTGGTGGAAGCAGAACTTGAACCATGATAGATATGACTTTTTTGATAACTTACTTCCTGCTGGGCTCTGTCCTAACTGTCTGTGGACATTCCTTTAATGACTCTTTGTAACCCCAAATGGAAGATAGTTACTCCCACTTTATACATGAGACTGCAGAAGCTTAGTGAGATGATTACCAAAATCACACGTGCAATAAAGCTGAGCTGAAGATTACATTATCTCATTAGAAAAAAAGCAAGGAAATGGTGAATGAAGATCACCTTTCCCTTATGTGTAATGGTAATGGTGTCCTTGGTTACCTGACTAGGCCATTCAAATTCTAGGGAAAGGAAAGCTGCAGGTCACTGTGAACTTCAAATATTTGCTTAAGAACAGTATGTAAACCTAAGTGCAAAAACCCAAACATAATTATTTTTAGGTGTGTAGAAATGCAGTCCATTTCTCTGGAGCACAAATTGACTTAGTAAATGCAATACTATATAGTACTTTATTTGCACACAATTGCTTTTATTGCTGTGTGTCACAATAGCAATTACATAGTGTGTGTGGGGTTTTTTTGCTCTGTTTATTCAGATTTGAACATGTATTATTTTGTGATTCTAAACCATCATTCTAAAAGCAAATTAGTATAAACCTAGGGATTGTATTCTTTTACAGACATTTTTTTTCCTTTTTTTTTTTTTTTTTTTTTTTTTTTTTTTTTTTTTTTTTTTTTTTTTTTTTTTTTTTTTTTTTTTTTTTTGTGGGACCAGGGTTCAAACTCACAACCTTGCACTTGCCCAACAGGCACTTGTGCCTTGGAGCTGTCTCCCCAGCTCCATTTTACAGACATTTTAATGGGATTATTAAGTCTTTCATTATTTGAAAACACTGCTGTAGTAACTTGTGTTCTAAGCAGTGTTCACAAATTAGTGAGAACAAAAAGTGGATCCCATATTTGATCACTTACCTGTGTGCCATGAGGAGGGGCTACTGTTCAGAAGCTTCCTGAAGTAAAGACTCAGTGTGATCTAGCACAGAAAAAAAAATAGCGAAAAGCTTTTCTTTTTCCTCCAGAATATGCTTCAAAAAATATCATTCTCAGCAGAATTTTGAAAGTATTTTTGATTACATTGGCACTCTGTCAAACTGCTGCTTAATGTTGTGCCAAAGTCTATTTTCTTTTTAACCTATAGCACAATTTCTTACATCTGTTGATCACAAGTCACTAATATATTTATAACAATCTCACCTTTCCTTGTTTTTTACATTTATGTCCATTTTTAAAAGACTATGTTCTTGTAGAAAATCAGAAAATACACTTTGGAAAAAAAAACAAAAAAATTGTAATTCTTTCATTTAGTGATAACCATTCTTAATATTTTATATGTAGCTATCCAGACTGTAGATAGACAATAGAGATGTCCTCATCATTTAAAAAAAAAAAAAAACACATGACTTCATATCACATAGTACAAAACTACCTTTTATGATGTCTTTTACATCTTTTTATGTCTGCAGCATTATTATTGTCAGATTCATGTTCTGTTTTTCTGAGATTTACTTCTGCCTTCCCTCTTACAGTTATCCTGATTTTTAAAAAAAATTTTTTACATATTTGGTGCAGGTTCTCACTACACAGCTCCGGCTCTAATGCTCCTTCTGTTTTCACCCTCTCCAGCACTGGGACTACAAGCATGCACCACCATGCCAGCTCTCTGGAGCAGGGCTGGCATGACATGTAGTACCTAGGATCAGATCTGGATCCTTGTGCTTGCCCAGGCAGGCACTTAGACTACTGAGCTATCTCCATGGCCCTTTATTATGATAAGCATAAGTAATCCAATATGATAATATGATAAGTAATCCAATGATAAGCAGCTCCTAGGGTACTCTGCAGATGACCAGTTTTAGTATTCTCCTTACATTCAGTATCATGTTGTGATAAATGCCATCTCAATTGTCCTACATGCTTTCTTTCTCTCTTTCTTTCTTTCTGTTTGTTTGTTTGTTTGTTTTGTCTTTTTGAGACAGGGCCTTCCTATGCAGGTCAGGCTGGCCTTGAGCTCACTTTTGGAGCCCAGGCTGGTCTCGAACTTGCACCAATCCTCCTGCCTCAGCCTCCCAAGTGCTGGGATTACAGGCGTGCATCCCACACCCAGCTTTTTCCTACATGTTTTCATTACAGACTTTTTCTTTAATGATAAATATCTTGATTTAATTTTCTTTCTCCACTTACCCTCATTATCTCAAACACAGTTATGGTAAATAAAATTTGTTTCAGAAAAGATGAAGGTATTATAATCAAATCACTGTGTTCATAGAAGACAGTCTCAGACCTTTTCTAACTGTAGACATGATTCTAGGGCTGAGCGTCAGTTAGCAGGAAAATTTGATAATATACTAATTAAAATAACCAACTGTTTTCATCTCAGGAGAAATATGTGTTTATTTGTTTAATGGGGAGGGAAAGTGGGGAGACCTTTTCTGTGGCAGATCCTGTGCCAGGCACTTTTTGTTTCTGCTTTACAGAAATTCATAGAGACATATATCCCAGTGAATATCCTCATTTCTTTATTTGTTTGAAAAAAATGAGTCTCAGGCTCCTGGTCTTAGAAAGTAATACAGCCAGGTACAGCCTCTAGTGTGGCTGCAAACCCCATATTTGTAGGATTAATATAGAAAATACTGCATTTTTGTACACAAACAATGAACACACTGAGAGAGAAATTAGGGAAACCATGCCTTTCATAATAACATCTGTTATGGTTTATGTCTAGTTGTCCCCCCCAAAGCCTCATGTCATCATTGGGTGGGGACTTCTATAGATTGAGACCTGATCCATGATCCCTGGGATTATTTGTTTTAATACTGATGGGATTATTGGTCTGAGTAGGGCTGGGACTATGGGTGTGGTCTAGGGCGGACATCCTAAGGCAGAGAGCCTGATTGGAATATAAAGAGAGACAGAGAGACAGACAAGAGCGGTTGCTCTCTGCTGCCCTGTTTGATTGGCTGCCTCTGTTGCCATTTTGTTGCTCTTCCATCACCATGAGCTGCTGCTCTCTGCCACTCAGCCTTTGGATCCAGCCGAGAATGGACTGAAACCTCCAGTAATTGTGAGCTAAATAAACCTTTCCTTCCTTCATTTCAAGTGTCAGGTGTTTGTCCCAGCAATGAGTAAAAAGTAAATAAGACAGCATCCAAAAAAATGAAATACTTAGGAATCAATTTCATGAACACAAAAGATTTATATAGTGAAAATTATAGTACTCTGAAGAAAGGGATTGAAGAGGATTTTTTAAAAATATACATTTAGTACAGGGTCTACCGGGCCTCACTACACAGATCAGACTTGTAGTGTTCCTCGTGTTTTCAGCCTGTAGTGTGCTGGGATTACAGGCACATGCTACCACATCCAGTCTCAATCACCATCTCAGTGTGCCCCAAGAGTCAGGGCTGGCACAGCACGACAAGGATCAAACCCCAGTCCCTGTGTCTGCCTAAGCAGGCGCTTTAATCTGCTGAGCTATCTGGCCAGCCCAAAAGGATTTGAGAAGATAGAAAAATATTCCATGATCCTGAATAGGAAGAATCAACATTATGAAAATGGCCATACTCCCAAAATTGTTATACAGAGTCAATACAATCCCAATTAAAATTCCATTAGTAACTTCACAAGAGCTAGGGAAAACTTTCTTTAAATTCATTTGGAACTGGAGACCCAGAATAGCAAGAACAATCCTGGGACAGAGGAATGGCATGAGGTATCACAACCACTGACCTAAAATTCTACTATAAAGCTACTGTGATAAATTCAGCATGGTCGTGGCATAGAGATAGACCTAAGAATCGATGGAATGGATTAGAAGATGTAGACACAAATACAGACATATTCTGCCACTCTGTCTTTGACAAAGGGACCAAACATGTTCATTGGAAGAAAGATAGCCTCTTTAATAAATGACGCTGGAAAAACTGGCTGTCCACATGTTGAAGGCTAAAACTAGAACCATGCCTATCACCATGTGCAAAGCTCCAGGCAAAATTGATCAAAGATTTAAATATTAAAATAGAAAAATAAATCTGGAGGAAAATATAGGTAGAAATCTTAAAGACATAGTGGAGAGTTCATGAGCAAAACCCAAACTGCACAGGAAATACTTTAAAGAATCAACAACTGGTATTACATCTTTTTGAAAAGTTTCTGTTCTTCAAAGAAAATCTCAAAAACAAACAAACAAACAAACAAAAAAAAAAAAACAAAGAAAATCTCCAGAGGCTGGCCAAATAGCTCAGCAGATTAAAGCACCTGCAAGCAGGCTCAGGGGCCAAGGGTTCTATTCCTGGGCCTGCCTGCTGGCCCCACCCCCTGGGGGAACTGAGACAGCAATTGAGACTGTACAGAGTATAATAGATACTGGGAAAAGGAATGAACTTATTCAAAAGGAAGGAGTTACTGAGTTGACAGGAGATGAAATGGGGGAAAGAGATTTATCAATGTATGTAAGCAGGATGATTTGGATTGTGCATTTTTGGTGGTCTACGGAAGAAACAGTTAATGCTTCAATTTGTTTCATCTCTTTTCAATTGTTTGTACTTTTTTTCTTTTCTTCTTAATTTCTTCCAACTTTACATGTGTATATTTGGTAATATGAATAACTGGTTGGAAGACAACGGTATTAGCCCAAACACTGGAAATTCATATTACTTTGGTAAGTAGAATTCTGTATCACTTATAATTTTTTCTGTTTTAATTTTTTAAAAATTTTTAAAAGTTCAGGGTTGGCCAGATAGCTAAGTAGATTAAAGCACTTGCTCACGCAGATTCAGGGACCAGGGCTCAATGGCCAGTTTGCCATGTGGCCCTGCCTGCTGGGCATGCTGAGACAGCAACTGAGACTGGGTGTGATGGCATGCACTTGTCATCCCAATGCTTGGGAGGCTGAAAAACAGGAAGGATCACTACAAGTCCAATCTGAGTAGTGAGACCCTGTAGATCAGTGGTTCTCAACCTTTCTAATGCCATGACCCTGCAATACAGTTTGTCATGTTGCAGTGACCTCAAACCAAAAAATAATTTTGGTTGCTACTTCAAAACTGTAATTTTGCTACAGTTATGATTCGGAATGGCTTTAGGTGACCCCTGTGGTTTGGTCATTTGACCCCCACCGAGGTCGCGACCCACAGGTTGAGAACTGCTGCTGTAGATCCTGTACTAAATACATTTAAAAAGTTTTTAATTAAAAATATAGATGTTGGGGCCCAGCGGGATGGCTCAATGGTCTAAAGCGCCTGCTTGGGAAAGCTTGGGCAGCTTCAGGGACCGCGGTTCAATCCCCAGCACCACATGCTGCACCAGCCCTGCCCTCCGGGCAGGCTGAGCCGGCCGTAAAAATGAGTGAATAAACAAATAAAGGTTCTGAAACAAGAAAATAATAAATAAATAAAATAAAAAATTCTTTAAAAAATATAGATGTTGTTCACTAGGAAATTTTATTTATGGAATTGTATATTACTCTTGGGAAAACATCTTGTGCTCAAACTGATCTTAAACACATACGCTCAAGCATATTAAAAATCATTTTTAAAATGTGAAAAAATATAGATGTTATATGAATACATTATATTATGGAATAATACAGAAATGTACTTTATTATGTAGAATATATTTCAAAGTAGAAAGAAATAAATTTTTAATTGGGCAAAAATTTTAGCTATCCATTTCAGAATTAGTGTATCTGATATACAGACAAACTCTTTTCCTTCACCCTGTGCAAAAAAAGTGGGGGGGGGGGTGAAAGTAGGCTGAGTGCTGAGCAAGGCCCTTATCTAACTTCCGTGCTCCACTGCCTGCTGAGCACCTCCCTGTTAGGAGACTGTTTTTGCTACTATTTCTGGATGTCATCTCAAAAATAAATGTTTTGTAGTTTATTTTGGCATGTACCATAGCATATTTTGTTTCCATCATTTCCACTTTTATTCCTAACTTAATTTCTCCTATCTGTGTGGATTTGTGGCAGCGCAGTTCAGTGACTAAATCACAAGCATTGGAGTCAGCCCAAGGTTTGCCTCCACACTTTGTCATTCAGTAATACCCTGGCGGCGTTAGGGACCTTTACCCAGCTTGTATCTGCCTCGGTTTCTGTGGCAGCAAAGCAGAAACATAATAATACAGAACCAATAGAACAACACAAAAGAGAAAAGTGCACAGTGTCACCTTGCCTCCTAGCACAAACCAGGGGATTCAGCAGGTTAGCTCTGCAACACTTTTAATGGTATGACATAATTTTATGCACTGGCTTTATAGCATTTTCCCTCTCTGCCTCCCTTTCCTTGTCACCACACTCCTTCCCCCACAAGTGAGCACAGAGTTAAAGCAAGCATTGGAATGGGGACATAACATGCCACGGGGCCCTTATTCTCTGGCTGATTTGTCCACACCTGCTTTCTGGCTTCTACTTCTGGTTTAACTAGAAAATGAAAACAGAATCTGATTTACTTACCCCAAGCAATAACCTCTTACTGCTGACTTTTCTAGAAAATAATCCCCGTCATTAATAGCACTGGCTCCCCATGGGCTCTGTCCACTTGGGCCCTAATGAAAAGCGTTTTCCAGTGTGCTTTCCGCCTCCCTCCTTGCTCCGTGCTTCCTTCTTTGCCCAGTTTAGTGGTTTGTGGTCATGTGTTTTCACCAGTGGTGTGGCTCCAACTTAGTAAGAGTTAATTCTCGATTCTTTACAATATTACCCCTTTTTCCTTCGTGAAAATATGGTTCATAAATAAGGGTAGACATCATACTTTACCTGTAAATCAGATTTCTGAAAATATCTGCTTAAAAGAGAATGTGTTTTTTTGCAAGCTTACTTTTTTCCTCATTACTTTGGCATAAAAGACAGACAATTCCTTGTGTACATAGTCATTGACCATCTGCTCTGTGGGCTCTAGATTCTAGAGTTTGTGTTTAAATTTATTGCTGTCTTTTTTCCTTGCTGCTGTTCATTCTGTCCCCTCCTAAGTTTCCCTTTTCTCCCTCCCTCCCTTCTTTTTCCTCCTTCCCTTCCACCTTCTCTCATGTTCATCAAGAGATTGAAGGTTTAAAAATACAGAGAAGTTTTAAAATATAATAAAATGCTTCCTATTTCTCTATTGTGGTAAAATACAACAAAATTTGTAATTTAAACCATTTTTCATAATTTGACACTTTAGTGCCATAGGTACATTCACAGTTTTATGCAGTGTCACCACTATCCATATGAAAAACTTCATCATCCCAACCCAGAACTCTATACTTATGAAATAATAACTTCTTTCCTCTCTGGCCCTGATTCATAATAGCCACCATTGTACTTTCTGCCCCTGTCAATTTGACTGTTCTGTGTACTCCATATTAAATGGAATCATACAGTGTTTGTCCTTTTGTATCTGGCTTGTTTCACTTAGCATACTGTTTTCAAAGTTTATCCATGATGTACCATGTATCAGAAATTCATTCCTTAAGGCTGGATAATATTCTGCCATATATGTGTACCTATTTTTTTTTTCTCTATTCAACTATCTATAGATATTTGAGTTGTTCCCTCCATTTGGCTGTGAACATGGCTGTGCAAATAACTTTTTGTGCCCCTGCTTTTGGAGTTACAGTATAAGCTGCTGCTGTGAGTAAAGCATCCCTATAAGTTTTTCTCACATCTTAAAAGCATTGATTCATTCATGTCAACAAAACTTTTATTGACTTCCAGTCCAGGCTTTGTGATAAATGGGTGGAAAAAGGATGTTGATTACAGACAAGTAAATAGGCAAGTCTGATAAATTATGGCTGAGTTCTGTGGAAGGGGAGGTAGGCAGAGTGCTTTGGGACTGGATGGGAGGGGCAGCCCATTCAGAGAGGAGGAGAGAATGTATCATCAAGTTCCCTAAGACACCTTAAAGTCCTTCAGGTGCTATACAGTCTTCTTAAGATTAGTCAACTCTCAGAACAAAGCAAGAAAATACTTTCATAGCACTTTAACATCCTCTATCATTTTTGAAATGAGTATCCTATTAAGGAAGCAGTTAACTTCAGTCACGCCCAGCAATTAAAAATACCAATAGTTTCAAAATTCAGTGCATATGAGCATGTGGCCTTACTTAGGAAAATTTTCCTGAAATAAGCAACAAAGCCTTCTCATATACAACATCTTTTCATCTCCCCAGTGTTGTAAAATACTGTGTTATGGAAGTTTTTGTTAGAGTAGTATTTCATTTGAGTGAGGATGTGTACCCAAAGCTACACAAGCTCAACAACTACTTATACAAAATTTATTTAAGCCACAGTTGAGATAAAAGGATATGTTGCTCTTTAAGTAAAATCTAGTCTAAGTTTTAAATTTTTCTGGTCTGGTGGAATAGCTCAGTGGAATAAGCACCTGCTTAAGCAAGTGTAGGGACTGGGGTTAGAGCCCTAGCACCACAAACCATGTCAACCCTGCCCCTGTGTACACTGAGCCAGCCACCTAGACTGGGCATGGGGTGCATGCCTGCAATCCCAGCACTGGGGAGGCAGAAAACAGGAGAATTACTACAAGTGTGAGCTGTGTAGCGAGACCCTGTACCAAATACATTAATAAATAAATAAATAAATCTTAAAATTTTCATTGCTTTTAATTTCAGTTTACTTTGTATCTTGATTTTTAAATTACTAAAATAAAAACATATTAGTAATAGTCAATCAGCAGTACAGAAAGTGAAATGTGTGATTTCCTTCCTCTATCCTCCTCCCCTTCACCAATACTGCTCCCCAAAAGTAAACACCCAGAGTTCAGTGTATTTCTTTCTGGAGTGTCCATACCGATTACTTAAGTATATAAAGAGGAGAAAAGGAGGAAGAGGAGAGAGGAAAATTGAGAATGATTGCGTGTAAAAATAATTTCAAATTAAAAAACAAAAAGAGACATAACAATGTTCCTAATGTGTATCATGGTTCCTTTTCCATTTAGTACAGTATGTTTTAACTTTTTTTCTATATTAAATTCTGTCTCGTTCAGTGGCTATAGGATTTTTCAGTTTGAATATAATTATTTTATGCCTTATATTGCTGATGTTTGGGATAATCTGTTATTTTGCTCATACTTCAGTGACTATGCTTGTGTATGTATTTGTACACACTCAGCTAGCATTGCAGTAGGGCAGCTGTCTACGTTATAATTGCTAAGCTGTTTGTGTGCACATACTCATTATTTTAATACTCCTGGATACTTGATGCTACATTGCTCTCTCCTATTTAACAATATCCTTTCAACACTAGATTTTGTGATTGTAAACAGCTCTGCTAATCTACTGGTAAGAAATAGAATGTTACTATTTCATTGTACATTCCTGAGTTGTTAGTAAGGTAGAACATCTTTTCTTAGCTATTTTAGCTATTTGAATACAATCTCAAAAATTTGCCTTCATAGCCTTTTTTATTATTTATCATATTCTTACAGACTTTAATATTTCCTTTATTCCCAGTACTTGGAGGCTGAGGCAGGAGGAGCGAGACTTAAAAGGACAGCCTGGGTTACATAGCAAGACCTTGTATCAAAAAAAAAAAAAAAAAAGAGAAAATCTTTGTAAATACTATTCCTCTGCTATAGAAGCTCTAAATATTTTTCATTTTGTCCTTTTCACTGCATATAGTGACTTTTACCAAATAAAAGATTTAAATTTTCATATGATCAAGTATGTCAACCTTCCATTTTGTGGCCTTTGGGTTTCATATCATGATTATAAAAATCCTTGCAAATGTGTTATGGATTAAACAACGAAGTGACTGGAAGCAGACAAAGCAGAAAACATCAATAGAAAAACCATACACTTATGTACACAGGATGAATCAGACATTGGTCTCAAGAACCTTCAAAAGGTTCAGCATATTGATTATAGCACAATATAATGCTAAAATTATGTTTGGAATACATGTCACTCTTGTCTTTTTGATATGTACTGCTCCTGGTGTAAACTCAGTTACTGTCATTCTCTCAAGAATAGTTCTTGAAAATAAG
>PVJA010053168.1:0-12078 GCA_004027025.1 Myocastor coypus
GGTGGGGAGAGGGGGTGGCGGGGAGGGGTTACACTGGGGTGTGGGTTTAGTACCAGGTAAACTCCTCTTGGTATTTACATTACAAAATCAGTTGGCTTTATTTCTTAGAAATACACGTGAAAAGAAAGGGAGTTTTGATCATTACTTTATGATTCTGACACTTTGCCATTCTGACATCATCTTAGAAATAGGAATAATTCACTCAGATTCAAATTTCAGTAGCAGGAAATAAATATCCAAACATCATCACTGGCCCTCAATACAAAACCCCAAGCCCACCCAACGCTCCTGCAGCCCCACCCCCTACCCTGTCCGGGCACAAGTGTCACATGGCCCTCTGAGAGGCTGGCTCCACAGGTGGAAACATGGCCCAGAGCTGCAGGAGTGAAACACGCCCCAGACTCTGCAAACCCGGCCCCGCTTTCCTTTTTACCCACCTTCTTTAAGGATCTGGGCTCTAAACAGGAGCGGTAAATAGCTTTTTGAGCTGGGCATGGTGGCTCACACCTGTAGTCCCAGCACTTGGGAGGCTGAGGCAGGAGGATCGGTGTGACTTTGAGACCAGTCTGGGCTACAAAAGTGAGCTCAAGGCCAGCTTGAACAGCATAGCGAGACCCTGTCTCAAAAAGACAAAAAAAAAAAAAGCTTTTTGGAAAAAATCCTTACAAAGGAGAGGGGACAGTTCTGATTACTTCAAACTGGTTTCCTTCTTGAGGTAAAGCAGTTCACAGATTCACAAAGTCTGTCAAGGAGAGGGGGGCCAGGAGCAGAGGCCACAGAGCAGGCGTCCTCCAGGCGTGTACCCGGCGGGCTGGAGGAGCTGGTGGCCGGGCAGGATACACTGTGCTCAGAGGTTGGGCCGGCTGTACGTCCTCCACAGAAAAAGCTGCCAAGTTTGGGTGTTTCGGTTTCAAAACTCCTGGTGGGGACAGGGAATCCCCGAAGTGAACACAGTTAAAAAGATAGTGAAACGGGGAGGAGCACAAGAGCTGGCGTCCAAGAGCGCCTACATAAAAATAAACATTTAAAAAAGAGAAACAAATAAAGAGTCTCTTAGAAGGTTCTGAGGGTTCTAACGATGAACTGAGAGCCGATGGCGACAGTCCTTACTGCAGGCCCACCCCACGCAGCTTAGCTGGCCTCCACCTGGAGCTTCATCCTGCTCTGGGGCTCTTCGGGCTCCGACTCCGAGCTGGAGTCCGAGCCCCCATCGAAGGCAGAGATGGCGCTGCCCTTGGAGTTGGTGTAGAGGCTGCTGTCCGAGGAGGGGTAGGTGGTCTGCAGCTGCGCCCTCGACCTCGCTTTCTCCAGTGCACGGACTTGCTGCTCCAGGAGTGCATTCTGCCGCTTGAGGTCATCGATGTCTTGCTGGTGTGTGTGGTTTTTCCTTCGCATGGACTGGATATATTCTGTGGCTTTGTCTAGGATTTGGGCTCGGGATGGAGTGATGGGACAGAGTCCCGCAAACTGTGAAAGCTGTCTTTGCTGTGGTCCCTACGTTTTCGTTCCAGTGCATTATGGTGAGCCCGTTTGTCAGCGTCGCTCTCCACCTCGATGTCATCGTTGTCGCTCATTTCCTGCGGCCCAAGGAGCGGCCACTGCCGCGGTGGCGGGGAGGGGGAGGGGCGCGGGGGAGGAGAAGTCGGCGACAACAAGCCGAGTGCCCCCACACACTCTCACACTCGCTCCCTCACACACACACACCTGAACAACTAATTTGGTTTTCTTTTTTTTTTTTTTTTTGGTGGGACCAGGGTTCCAACTCACGACCTTGCACTTGCCAGGCAGGCACTTGTGCCACGGAGCTATCTTCCTGGCCCCCTGAACAACTAATTTGAAGACAACAATATACAATATAATACCCATTGTTGAACTATCACTTTGTTTAGTGAAATTCCATAACATTTCTAATGTTTTATTGTACTATTTTTATTCTCTGTACTATTTTTATTCTCTGTATTTTATTTTATTTTATTTTTTATTTGTCTTTTTGAGACAGGGTCTTGCTATGCAGTTGAGGCTGGTCCTGAGCTCACTTTTGTAGCCCAGGCTGGTCTCGAACTTGCACCAATCCTCCTGCCTCAGCCTCCCGAGTGCTGGGATTACAGGCGTGAGCCACCACGCCCGGCTATTCTCTGTATTTTAAAAAAACAAGAAATTATCAATATAGTAAAGCTTCAAATCTAAAAGAAAAGATAAATGAAAAAAGAAAAGAATAAAGAACATAGAAAAGGAAAGACACACACCAAGAGAAACAAAGTGAGTTCTTATGCAATAACAACCTTGGATGTATGCAGACTAAATTCATTTTAAAGATAGAGACTAGGGGCCTGGCGGGATGGCTCAGTGGTCTAAAGCGCCTGCATGGGAAGGCTTGGGTGGCTTCAGGGACCGCGGTTCGATCCCCGGCACCACATGCTGCACCAGCCCTACCCTCGGGGCGGGCTGAGTCAGCCATAAAAATGAGTGAATAAACAAAGGTTCTGAAACAAGAAAAAAAAAATAAATAAAATTTAATAAATAAATAAATAAATAAATAAAGATAGAGACTGGCTGGAAGCCAGCAATATATTGCCTACAAGACACAAGCAGCAAAAGTGAAAGGATGGAAAATAATATTGCAAGGAAAGGAGACCCTAAGTCACACAGAAGCAGCTGTACTTTTGTCTACCAAAAGAAATTTTAAAGACAAAATTTATAAAAAGATCCAAAATCTCTATACAATGATTAAGATATTAACACAAAAGACATGATTTAAACTTGCACTGGGGGCCAGGGAGATAGCTCAGTGGCACAAGTTCCTGCCTGGCAAATGCGAGGTTCTGAGTTTAACACCTGGTCCCACACGAAAGAAAGAAAGAAAGAAAGAAAGAAAGGAAAAAGAAAGAAAGAAAGATTTGCATGTATTTAATGTTAGAGCACCCATTTTATTCAAAACAAAACAAAAAACCCCACCAGTAGTCTTAAAGGAAGAGAAAGAGGATTTCAACTTTAATTAATGGACAGATCATCTAGACAAAAAGACACACCAGTATTAACCTACACACCAGTGGCCACATGTGGTGGCACACGCCTGCAGTCCTGGCGCTGGAGAGGCTGGGCCAGGAGAGCTGCTGCAAGTCTGAGGTCAGCTTGGACTGGACAGTGAGCCCAGGCCCAGCCTGAATTACATAGCAAGACTGCGTGTCAGAAAAACAAAAGTAATCTTTAAAAAATTATAAAAAAGAAAGACTTCAAATACCCTAATGATGTACCTGAAGGACATAAAACCGAAGAACAAATTATATTCAAAAGTACTAGAAGTAAATGAATACCAAAGAATAGAGAAGAAATAAAATTGAGTCCAAAGCAAAAATAAAGCCATCAGAGAAGGGCTGGGGGTGCAGGCCTGTGGCCTTCCATGCACAAGACCCCAGGCAGAGTCCCCACACTGGTAACGTCAGCCACATGATGAACTGGCGTGGAGGGGGCACAGGCTTCAGGCCACATACTTGAGCTAGATGAGCGAAGACACAGAGGACCAAATGAAGCTAAACGTAACAGGAGACGTTGCAACTGATACTACAGAAGCAGAAAAGATCATTGCGGATTGTTATTATTATTGTTGTTGTTGTATTTTAGTGCAGGGTCTCACTATGTAGCTAGGACTCGCAGTGATCCTCCTGTTTTCAGCCTCCCAAGTGCTGGGATCATAGGTGCACACCAGCACACTCAGTCCCAATCCGTGGTCTTAGTGCCCCCGGAGGGTGGGGCAGGCACTGCAGGCTGGAACTTGAACCCTCAGCCTCTGCATCTGACTAAGCAGGTACTTTAATCTGGTGAGCTATATGGCCAGCACTTATTGGGGATCATTATGAAGATGCATATGCTAAGAAACTGGGAAACATAAATATGAAGGAATTATTTGACACATTTGACCTATGAAATTGAACCATGAGGGTCCAGCGAATTAGCTCAGTGGTCTAAAGCGCCTCCTTAGGCAAGCTTAGGCAATCATAGGGACCGTGGTTCAATCCCAGCCCTACATGACACACCAGCCCCCAGGGCAGGCTGAGCTGGCTACAAAAAAAAAAAAAAAAAAAAAAAAAAAAAAAAAAAAAAAAAAAAAAAAAAAAAAAAAAAAAAAAAAAAAAAAAAAAAAAAAAAAAAAAAAAAAAAAAAAAAAAAAAAGAAAGAAAATTGAATCAGGAAATTATATAAAAATGGCATATACCAGTAACAGGTAACAAGACTGAATCAGTAAAAATGTCTTTTAAGAAAGATAATCTGAAGACTGGATGGCTTCACTGATGAATTTTGCCAAACTTTCAAAGGACTCATGCCATTTCTTGTCAAAACATTCCAAAGAGTTAAAAAAGAGCCCTCCAGCCCTGTCACTATTATCAGGCAAAAACACAAGACAAGCTACAGACCAGTATACCTGACGGATATAGACGTGAAAGCTCTCAGTGCAGCACATCAAAAGGCCCACTTACGATAATACAGTTGTTTCATTTCAGGAATGCAAGGCTGTTTCAAAATGTGCAAATCAGGGGCTAGCGAGATAACTCAGTGGACTAAGCACCTGCTTTGGCAAGCACAGGGATCAGGGTTCAACCCCACATGCCACTCCAGCCCCACTCCCAGGGCCGGCTGAGCCATCCTCCGGGCATGGTGACGCACACCTGTAATCCCGGAGCTGGGCAGGCTCAGAGCCAATCCAAGCGGCATAGTGAGACCCTGTACCAAATACATAAATGAAAAGAAAGAAAAAAAAGCAAATCAGCAAGCATAGTACATCTCATCAATAGGACAGGAAAACTGTAATTATCTCAATTGAAGCAGAAACCACATTTGCTAGACGGTGGCCTTCCATCCATGATAAACGTCCTGTGCAAATCAGGTGTAGAGAGGTAGAATTCCTACCTCAACAAAATAAAAGAGCACCTGAGGCACATGCGCTCAAAACGGTGCTCAGCTGAGAAGCAGTGAACACACTGCTGTAGGGCGAGGGGCAGGACAAGAGCGCGGCTCTCATCGAGTACTGCGCTGCAGATGTAGCCCGAGCAGTCAGGCAGGGCACAGGCAAGGCGTCCAGCCCTGGAAGAGGCCGTAAGGAGGGTCCTGCCCAGGATGAGGTGACCGAACACATAGGAATCTTAAGATGCTACCGGAAGCCCACTCGAACTGATAAATAAAGTCCACAAATGTAGAGGGATGCAAAAGCTGGTAGCCTTGCAGCTGGCTCTAGTTGTGGTGTCGGTAGTGCTGTGTGTTAGGGAGCTGAGGCAGGAGGATCCCTTGGACCCGTGAGTACACGGGCAGTGTAACAGAACCCCATTAAAAAAAAAAAAAAAGGAGCTTTGTTTTTTTTTTCAAGGGAAGAAAAACACAAAATTTCAGGACAAAAATAATAGGGGAATAACAATAGTTAACACACTGCACATTGTAATCACAGAACAAGATATGGGCATAAAATCTTGCCAATGATGTTAGCACAGACCTTTCTTTTCAGTTAACTAAGAGAAAGTAGTAGTGTACTATCAGTTGTTCAAAAGGGGAAAGAAAAAGAAGTATGGGGAGCCCCCACACACACACTGGGAATTGAACTTGGAACCTCAAGCTTGCTAGGCAGGCACCATGGTGCTGAGCTACATCCCTGATCCAAAGAGCTTTTCTATACAGCAATAATAAACTTTCTCTTTTTTATTTTTGTGGTACCTGGGATCAAACTTGGGACCTTACGTTTGCTAGGCAGGTGCTTATGCCACTGAGCTATCTCCCAGGTCCTCCATAATAAACTTTCTGAGAAAACATGAGTGCAGACTCATTCAGGTGAACTACAAAAAGTATCTAGAAATCAACTTAAGCAAGGAAGGAAACGACCTAAACCAAGAAAATTATAAAGTGGTGATGAGATCATTTGAACACAGAAAACAAGGGAGGCCTCCTATGTTTGGGATTTCCAGACTCACTGTTGCCAAGCCGTCCACAAAACCCCAGCAGTCTATGGGTCCAGTGCATTCCCTATCGCAATACCAAGCTGTTAGGAAAAGGAACAAAAGAAAGAGTAGGCACTGCACAAGACAGGCTTAGCTCAGAGCGAGCCGGAGAGGGCCGGCTCCGGCGTAGGCCAGACTGGCTTCCCTGGGTATGAGTTCTCTTCCACAGGCTCCCGAGCACACGGGGAGCTGGGGCAACAAGTCAAAATGAGACTTCCAAGTGGGAGAGTTCAGTAGAAAGGGGTGTGGCCATCTGCGGGTTTGAGGGTCCGCAACAACAGCAGCAGCAGTGGCAGCTTGTCAGGAGAAGGTTCGGTAACGAAGGCGGTTACGGGTTGCAGCTGTGCTCACTGGGCCTGAGCCCAGGAGTGCGCATCCTTAGCAAACGTGTGAGCATGCTGGGTAGAAGGGACGTAAGGCAGTCCCCGCGCAGCCCAAGGTGGCAACAGCTAGAGCCCTTCAGTAGTGACATTCTTCACAAAGATAGCAAATACACTCTTAGAACTCATATGGAAATACAAGACTTGAAAGAGTCAAATCATTTGGGGCATAGATACAGCAAACCTCGAGTGATTGCCATACCTGATTTCAAGACATATTACCATAGCCAGGCGTGGTGGCGCATGCCTGTAATCCCAGCACTCAGGAGGCTGAGGCAGGAGGATCGGCGTGAGTTCAAGACCAGCCTGGGCTACAAAAGTGAGCTCAAGGCCAGCCTGAATTGCATAGCAAGACCCTGTCTCAGAAAGACCAAAATAAACAAACAAATAAGCAGACTACCATAGAACCCCAAATACTATGATACCGCCGTGAAAGCAGAAACAGGACTAAAACAGAGAAGCCAGAAATAAACCACAGGTACAGGCAAATGCTTCTCCACTAAGGCACCAGAAACATGGCTTGGAAGAAGTCAGCTTCCTCAATAAGCGGTTAACGGCTAGCAACCCCGAAGAAGAAACAGCAAGAGTGAGATAAAAGGTTTCCATGCAACCAAGAAGATATGTGAAGAGATAAATTATAGAAGGAAATGCTAACTATTCATCTCATAGAGGATTGATATCCAGAACACATAAGAATTTAAAAAGTGGGGGCTGGGGAGATAGCTCAGTAGAATAAGCGCTTGCCTGGCAAACGCAAGGACCTGAGTTCAATCCCTGGTCCTGCAAAAAAAAAAAAAAAAAAAAAAAAAAAAAAAAAAAAAAAAAAAAATTTTTTTTTTTTAGGGTCTCACTACTGAGTCATCCTCCTGTTTGTACCTCCCAAGGGCTGGGATTACAGATGCGCACCACCACGCCCAGTATCGCCGGTTTAGCACACTCTAGAGCGGGGTGGGCGCAGCACGAGGGGCCAGGAACCGAACCCAGGCCCCTGCACTTCCTCTAAGCAAGCGCTAAATCCGCTGAGCTATACCCCTGGCCCTAAAAAAAAATTTTTTAAAAAAGCTTCAGGGACCAAGGTTCAATCCCCATAACACATGCCGTGCTGGTCCTGTCCCTGGATATGCTGAGCCGGCCACTGAGGCCAGGCGTGGTGGCGCACGACTGTAATCCCAGTGTGGGGGAGGCTGAAAACAGGAAGATCACTGTGAGCCTCAGCTATGAAGTGAGACCCTATACCAGACACATTAAAAAATAAATAAATAAATAAATAAATAAATAAAGCTTAACAAAAAGCAGTTCAATGATTGTAAAAAGCTGGGTATGGTGGTGCATGCCTGCAATTCCAGCATGCAGGAAACTGAGGCAGGAATATCACTGAGAGTTTGAGGCCAGCCCAAACTGCATAGTGAAACCCTGCCACAAAGAAGTAGTACAATTTAAGAATGTATAAATGAAAAAGACACATAAATGGCCAACAAATATATAAGGAGTTCTCTGTATCATTATACTTCAGGGAAATTGCACCTCAAAACTATAGAGAGATAGATTCTCAATCCAGTTACAAAGACTACTTTTTAAAATGTTAGTGGGGCCAGCAGGATGGCTCAGTGGTCTAAAGCGCCTGCTTAGGAAAGCTTAGGCTGCTGCAGGGACCGCGGTTCGGTCCCTGGCACCACATGCTGCACCTGCCCTGCGCTCAGGGCAGGCTGAGGCGGCCATAAAAATAAATAAATAAACAAACAAAAGTTCTGAAACAAGAAAAAAAAATAAATAAAATTTATTTTTTAATGAAATTTAAAAATTCTTAAAAAAATGTTAGTGAGGATGGAGAAAATAAGGGAGTCTTGTACACTGTTATTCAGATTGTAAATGGGTACACCTATTATGTCAGGTAAAGATGCTGGAATTCTAAGTAAACGCAATGGTTTTTTTTTTTTTTGTCTGGCACTGGGTCTCGAACTTGTGACTTCTGCTTGCTAGGCAGGCACTTATGCCACTGAGCTGTATCTCTGGCCCCTACATACTTTTTTTTTTTTTTTTTTTTTTTTTTAGGACCAGGGATTGACCTTAGGGCCTTGCACTTGCCAGGCAAGCATTTATTCTACTGAGCTATTTCCCTGGCCTCTCCCTACATACATTTTAATACAAAAATGTGTACTTTTTAGATTTTGAGGCTTGTTTGCATTACATTTCCAAATAGCTATTTCATAATGCTACAACTTTATTAACAGGATGTATTCCTTCATTCCAGGATGTAAATATTCATAAAATTCTATAATAGCATATTATGATTTGGAGAAAGATCTAATGTAATTGTAGTGGAAACTAGTACGTGCTATTCTCCATGCATGCTTTTGTTTTTCTTATAGCAGAGTATCCAGAGATAAAATCCTTGATGAAACCTGATCACAGCTTGATATGGGTTATCCTGATGATGCTTTTTATCCAGCTGGCTGCCTTTTACTTACTGAGAGACTTGCCCTGGAAATGGGTCCTGTTTTGGGCCTATGTCACTGGTGGCTTCACCAACCACCCAGTGACTCTGGATGTTCATGAGATTTCTTGTAACTTTGCCCTTAGCAGCCACAAAATACGATGGAATCTTTGGTTGGGGAATGGTCGCTAATCTTCCCATTGGGGTTCCATATTCTGTTTCCTTTAAGAGGTACCACATGGACCATCAACAGATACCTTGGAGCTGATGGCAGCATGTGGATATTCCCACTGATTTTGAGGCTTATTCTTCTGTACCACTTTCAGAAAGTTTGTATGGGTTCTATTTCAACATGACTTTGCTGGATTTTCAATTCTATTGATTGATTTCTAATGTGGAAATTGTCAATCCTGTGGTCCAGATTGCTTTTGACATTCTAGTTTACTACATTTGAGGAATTAAGTCTTTAGTCTACATGTTGGCAGCATCCTTCTTTTGTATGGGCATACACCCAATTTCTGGACACTATCTGACCATTACATGTTCCTAAAGGAACATAAAACTTACTATTCTTATGGGCCTCTGAATATAGTGACGTTCAGTGCAGGCTATCACAGTGAACATCACAACTTCCCCAGAGTTCCCGGAAAAAACCTTGCACTGGTAAGAATTTGGTGCCTATTCTCATTTCTGAAGATCTTATGGTTTCACTTTCTTTGTTTAAAAAGGAATTCATAAGAGCTAAATCTTGGTAGTAGTTTATATGTCCACCAAGAGGAACTGATGAAGGGAATGTATTTATAAACAACAGATTACTGCTGTGCCACGAAAAAGGGAAATGGACACACCTGAGAACTGCAACTTTCCATAGCGTGTTTTCACATGTGAGAATATAAAGAAACAAAATATAAGATAGCTGCTAGGGAAATATAGAATAGATGATAGAAAGCAGGGAGGTAGATTTTGTTCACGTGGGAAGGGGACCAAGGCAGAGAGGAGAAGGGAGAGGAGGCAAAGGGATGAGAAAAGGGCGGAGACAGGTTGGTGCCTGCACCAGCTCCTCATGAGGAGTGTGATCACAGATTCTGCAGACTCGTACTGGTAAAAGGAAGACCAAGAAGAGCAAGCAGTACTTTGTACTGGTATAAGAAGTTGTGAGTGAGTTCATATGCCTCCTAAGAACAGAGCAAAGAACCGAGCTACGGGCACCAGAGCCAAAGTGACTCCAGGTTTTACAGACATACTTAAACCTCATTAAACCAAGCAGTAAAAGGTGAGATAGTAGGCACCTGCCTTCTAAGAACTCTGCAAGGCCAAGGTAAGAAGAACAAATGTTTGAGCCTGGTCTTGGCAATTTAGTGAGTTTGTGCCTCAAAATCCTATCTCAATTTTTTTTCTTTTAAGGGAATCTACTATATTTTGTCAATCTAAGATACTTACCCAAAAAAGTAAAAGCAAGAATAAATAATATATACATCATCCTAATTTTATCAAGCCTTGCCTTTTGGAGCCTTAAGGTTACACTTAGGGTTCCGAAATGTTGGATAACATGAAATATCTATTATCTGGTAAAATAACTCAGAAATAGAAAGCTAAATGCTTTGAAAAGTAAGCAACAATTCAGGGAAGCTTCACCATTATTAAACTGACAGGATTTCCTACAACTTATAACTTGCTTTATTAAGAAATACAAATATCAGCAAAATTGTCCTGCAAAATGAGTATGAGAGGACCGGCTAAATAGCTCATTGGATTAAAGTGCCTGCAAGCAGGCACAGGGGCTAGGGATTCGATCCCCGGGCCTACATGTGCTGGCTGTGCCCCTGGACACACTGAGAAGGTAGTTGAGACTGGCACGGTGGCCTGCGCCTGTAATCCCAGCTCTTGGGGGGCTGCAAACAGGTGGATCGCTAGAGTCTGATCTAGTAGTGAGACCCTGAACACCCTGTAGGCCCTTTCCTGAAATACAAAATAAATAAGTACATGCATGCATACATACCAAAAAAAGAAAAGAATATAAATTTCCAAACTACAGCTTTCTCCAGAGGTCAGCTGTCCGTTTCGTGCCACAGGCGGTTAGTATAGTGTACCTTCAGTATGATGGTACTGAGACTTTGAAGGTCAGTATCCTTTGGTCATGATGAAGCATCGGGATGAAATATTAGCAGTGGCTGTCACATTCAATCTGCAGCTTATCGCAAAAGCTTCAGAGAGGGGAGGGTATAAGGATCTCTCACAATGCACGCACAGGGGACGGAGGTCAGAGGGGGAATCATTGGTGAACAGTCAGCGGCACAGGTGCTCATGTTACTACGTTTTCCACTTTTCAGTAGCTTTTGCTTTTCAGACTTAAACCTGGGAAAGGAAACAATCGACCAACAGTGAGCTGTGGTGCAGGGCCGCACTGCCCTGGCCACACAGGTTGCTGTGGCCCACGCCGGCCTGCAAAAGGGTACACCTCTGGGGCTGGACAAGTGGGTTGTTTTATGAAGGGAAATGGTATAAAGAGCCAGCCATGCATTTTGTAAGATTTTCCACCATAAACCATAAACCATAAACCATGTGCTCGTGTTTTTTGTCTTTTTTTATAGAACCAGGGATTGAACTCAGGCCCTTGTGCTTGTCAGGCAAGCACTTATTTTCCTGAGCTGTCTCCCCAGTGCCAATGCTTGTGGTTTGCCAGTGCAGTCAGTTCCGATGAGGTTCAGAGGCTCAGACCTCAGGCTCCTGACTGTAGGGCCTGTTCCTTCCTCCACGGTGCCTGCTAGCTCCTGAGCTTAATGAAAGCTGCATACTTATAGATAGGTAAAAAGTTTTTCTAATAGCCAAATTGAGATACACCTCTCCTTCAGCTAGGAATTCAATGATTTGTATTATACTGAGAAAGATATGGAAATATAAACACTGCAGTGTGTCATAGAACTTTATTTTCACCGGTCTCCTTGATGGCCTCCCGGCACTCACTGCTCGCCCTGCTGTGTCATTTCCTGTCCAGCTGAGGAAAATAGCCGCGGAGTACTACGACAGCCTGCCCCACTACAATTCCTGGGTCAAAGTGCTGTACGACTTTGTGATGGATGATACCGTAAGTCCCTACTCCAGAATGAAGAGGCCTCCAAAAGGGCAGGAGCTCCTGGAGTAAAGCCCATCCCAGCAGATAGCTGCCCTGTGAAGCCTGAAAAGAGCCGACCCTGCCTGCTCTGCAAGAGGAAGCTTCGGGTGGGCGGTGCTTGGAGCTGCCTCCCACCACCTGGGATCTCAGGCTCTGGGGAGTCACCCCCCC
>PVJA010053169.1:0-12089 GCA_004027025.1 Myocastor coypus
TTTTTTTTTTTTTTCATTCTTGTTTCAGAACTTTTGTTTGTTTATTCACTCATTCTTATGGCCGGCTCAGCCCACCCCAAGGTCAGGGCTGGTGCAACATGTGGTGCCAGGGATCAAACCACGGTCCCTGAAACCACCCAAGCTTCCCCAAGCAGGGGTTTTAGACCACTGAGCCATCCCGCCAGGCTCCCAGTATCTTTATTTAAAAGGAAGCCATTGTTAACAATTCAAGCATGATGGTACATTTGCAATCCCAGCACTAGGGAGGCTGAGGCAGGAGGATTACTGAAAGTTTGAGGCTAGCCAGGGTTATACAGTGAGTTGAAGGCAACCTAAACTGCATACCAAGACCCTGTCTCAAAAAGAAAAAGAAAAAAAACAATCCAAGAGCACAACTCAGTATTTTTCCAATGTTAATTCTAAAAGCTAGAAGGTCCTTTATTAATGAAGACTGCACTAGATTTTACCTTCTTCACTACCCAATTATTTCAAAAACCTCAACTACCTCAAAACCTTGAAAATTTACATGTAGTAGCAATACTGGATTCTTTCTCATTGGATAGCACTGCACCCATTCATCAGACTACAATCCTGGGAGTGTCAGGAAATGCCTCCCTTTCCTGACTGACACTACTGGCCAACAACAGGTTTGGACAGCCTAATAAACTTCTTAGCAGCTTAAAGCTTATACTAATAAGGGCATTACCAAGCCAGGTGTGGTGGCGCATGCCTGTAATCCCAGCACTCGGGAGGCTGAGGCAGGAGGATCGGTGTGAGTTCGAGACCAGCCTGGGCCACAAAAGTGAGCTCAAGGCCAGCCTCAACTGCATAACGCCTAGTGAGGCACAGTAGCCCCAACAGGGAATTCCTCTCACTTTCTGAACACCTTCACCTGACAAATAATATAAAAAGACTTTCTCCAGTCCATGGCTTGTCTTTTCTTTTTTTATCAATGTCTTTCAAACAACATTAAGTTCTTAATATGGATTAATCAATTCCATCTTCTTTTATGGTTGTTTTAGCTATTTTTCCCAATAAATCTTCTGCCTTAGGGTTACGAACATTTTTTAATTTTCCTAGAAGCTCTATATTTTCACTTTCATATTTATGTTTATGATCGATTTTGAATTACTTTTTTGCTTATAAGAGGTAGAAATAAAAGTTCTTTTTGCTTTTTAATAGCATACTGAGCCGGGCGTGGTGGCTCACACCTGTAATCCCAGCACTCGGGAGGCTGAGGCAGGAGGATCAGTGTGAGTTCGAGACTAGCCTGGGCTACAAAAGTGAGCTCAAGGCTAGCCTGAACTGCATAGCGAGATCCTGTCTCAAAAAAAAAAATAGCATACTGATGTCTGGTTGTTCTAGCATGGTTTGTTAGAAAGGCTGCCCTGGGCTGGGGAGACATCTAAGTGGTTTAAAGCGCCTCCCTGGCAATCTTGAGCACCTGAGTTCAACTGCTGGTACTGCGTGCCATGCTGGCTCTGGGCTCTGTGCCAGCCCATCGAAACCAGGTATGATGGCCCATGCCTATAATCCCAGTGCTGGGGAGGCTCAGACAGGAGGATCAGACAGGAGTCTGAGCTGCATAATGAGACCCTATAGTTGCTTAGAAAATCCAGAGCATGACTTTAATAAGTAATGGGTTCTGGGCCTGGGTGTGAGTTCTATGCCTCTTTGTTGTGATCCCTAAAAGTTTTTTTTTTTTTGTTTTGTTTTGTTTTTAGACCAGGTCTCACTATGCAGTTCAGGCTGGCCTTGAGCTCACTTTTGTAGTCCAGGCTGGTCTCTACCTGGACTACTATTAATTAATTTTAAAAAGGCTGCCCTATCCTCTAATTATCTTCTCTAACTGATCTTATGTGTGAGGGTCTATTACTGGACTATTTTGTTCACTGACATGTCTAATTATATACCAATACCACACTATCACAGAAACAGTCAAGACCACCACCTTGGGGACAAAGGGTGTACCCCCAAGGCCTTAACAGAGGGCTTGTTATTCAATAAAAGAGGTTTGCTTCCCTCCCTACCTGTTCACTGTCCTAGACAACCTTATTAAACCTCAAAAACCAGGTGCATTGGGCCAGCAATATACCTGTTGATTGATTGTAGCCTACCTGGCAAACATGAGGCCCTGAGTTTGATTCCTGGTATAAAACAAAAAACAAACAAACAAAAAACCAGGTGCATCATTGAAGCCGTGATGTTTCTGCTATAACATCTCCAAAAATAAACTAGATGAGAGAATAAAACTTTTAGGGGGGCCATGCATGGTGGCACACGCCTGTAATCCCAGCACTTGGGAGGCTGAAGCAGGAGGATCAGTGCCAGGTAGAGACCAGCCTGGACTACAAAAGTGAGCTCAAGGCCAGCCTGAACTGCATAGTGAGACCCGGTCTAAAAACAAAAACAACAACAAAAAAAAACCTTTTAGGGATCACAACAAAGAGGCACAGAACTCACACCCAGGCCCAGAACCCATTACTTATTAAAGTCGTGCTCTGGATTTTCTAAGCAACTATAGTAACTCACCCTTATCACAGGCTCACAATGTTGGTTAAGAATATGGATAACAATGGATATAATCTAACAGCTCTTGAGCTCGTTGCCCTTTCAAGTCCACCTCTTTTAATGAATAACAGGCCCTGACTTAAGGCCCTGGGGTGCAACCTTTGCCCCTGGTGGTCTTGACTGTCTCCTTGGTAGTGTGGTATTGGTATTTAGGCATGTCAGTAGACAAAACAGTCCAGAAAGAAAACTCGCCCTACACATATGCATACACTATAAAAACACATTTTGAGAGCTAATCTTTTTTTTTTGGGTGGAACCAGGGTTCAAACTCATGACCTTGCACTTGCTAGGCAGGCACTTGTGCCCCAGAGCTATTTCCCTGGCTCCTTAAAAACATATTTTGAAACTGGGGCCGGGCGTGGTGGCGCACGCCTGTAATCCTAGCACTCGGGAGGCTGAGGCAGGAGGATTGGTGCAAGTTCGAGACCAGCCTGGGCTACAAAAGTGAGCTCAGGACCAGCCTCAACTGCATAGCGAGACCCTGTCTCAAAAAGACAAAAAAAAAAAAAAAAAAAAAAAAAAAAAAAAAAAAGAAACTGGGACCAGCAACAATGCCGAGACTCGGGCCTGCCCTTGTGCCCCACACAGAAGTAAAAACTTTTTTCTCTGTAATGGGCAAGCACTGTATCTCTTCTCCTAGGAGTTAATCTCCTCAGTAAAGTTTTGCCTGCATTCTTGTTTCATTTCTACATGTACCAAATCTCCATGATGTGTACAATCATTATGTACTACAAACATGAACTAATAAAAATTTTAAAAATTAAGCATGGGCATGGTGGTGCACACCTGTAATCCCAGCACTCAGGAGGCTGAGTCAGGAGCATCACTGTGAGTTCAAGACCAACCTAGGCTACAAATTGAACTCAAGGACAGTCTGAAGTACATAGTGAGACCCGGTCTCAAAAAGGCAAAATAATAATCATGATAATGATAATGATAAATTAAATCTAAAAAAATAAAGTAACCTATATAATCAGCAGTAATTAAAAAATCATCAACTTCTTTTTCAAAACCATTTAAGCTACCCTAGTTCCTTTGTATTTCCATATTCAAATCAGAATCAGTTTCTCAATTCCTAGGAAAAAAGCCTGCTGGGATTTTTATTTGGAATTATGTTAACTCTAGAGACAAATTGGGGGGAAATCCATATTTAACATTATGTCTTCCAATCCACAAACATTTTCAGTCTCCATTTATTTGGGGAATTGGAGCCACCTGCAATTTTGCTTTTTCTGATACCCAGCCATATAATATCACTTTGAAACATGAAAACCTCCACTTGGAGGCATGGTCAAGAGTTATAAAGTGCTGCTTTCAAGATGTGTCATTCAATATGGTGAAGAAAAGCAGTTTAAAGCACAGAGCAGTAGCAGCAGCCTCACCTAAAAACCTGTCCAACATGCCCAATCCTATGTTCTAACCCAGAGCCACAGAATCCAAACTTCTGGGACAACAATCCAGCAATCTGCCCTTCAGGATACTGATTAGCATCCCTAGCTTATTGGTAGCCACTAATGTAGAGGTTGGGAGGTTGGAAACCAGCACTGCAAAAGTAAAATAACTAGCAAGAAATTCAGGTGTGGGTGTGGTGGTACACACCTTTAACTCCAGCACTTAGGAGGCCAAGGCAGGAGAAATGCTAAGTTGCATTCAACATTGTACTAAAAGTTCTAGCCAGAGCAATTAAACAAAATACAAAGAAATCTAAATTTGAAAGAAGAGAAACCCTAAAGAATCGAGAAGAAAGCTACTAGAACTCATAAAATAATTTAGCAAGGTTTCAAAGTACAAAATGAACATACAAAAATGAGTTGTTTATATCAGCATTGAATAATCTAAAAAGGAAATATGGAACTGTATTTACAGTATCATCTAAAAGGATTAAAGGGGCCTGGCAGGATGGCTCAGTGGTCTAAAGTGCCTGCTTAGGAAAGCTTAGGCGGCTGCAGGGACTGCGGTTCAATCCCCGGCACCACATGCTGCGCCAGCCCTGCTCTCAGGGCAGGCTGAGCCGGCCATAAAAATAAATAAATAAACAAACGTTCTGAAACAAGAAAAACAAAAATAAAATTCTTTAAAAAAAATAATGAAAGGATTAAAATACTGAGTAAATTTAACTAAGGATATCTAGATTTGCTTGCTGAAAGCTATGAAAACATTGCTGAAGCAGAGCAAGGTGGTATATGCTTACAATCCCAGCACTTGGGAGACTGAGGCAAAAGAGGCCAGCCTGGGCTACAAAAAAAATTCAGAACCAGCTTAAACTGCATAGTGGAACCCTGTCTCAAAAAGACAATCTATCAAGGGCTGGCCAATAGCTCAGCAGATTAAAGCTCCTGCAAGCAAGGGTGGGGGTTCCATCCCTAGGACTGCTGTGTGGCCCCGACCCCCAGGGTGCACTGAGACAGCAGTTGAGACTGGGCAAGGTGGCTCCCACCTGTAATCCCAGCTCTTGGGAGGCTGTAAACAGGGGGATCACTATGAGCCGGATCTAGTAGTGAGACCCTGAACACCCTGTAGACTCTTCCTTAACATACAAAAAAAAAAAAAAAAGGACACTCAATTAACCAATCAATAAAACACTGCTGAGGTAAAGAACACCTAAGTCAGTGGTTCTCAACCTTTCTAATGCCGCGATCCTGCAAAACAATTCCTCATGTTGCAGTGACCCCAAACCAAAAAATAATTTTGGTGGCTACTTCAAAACTAATTTTGCTACAGTTATGATTCGGAATGGCTTTAGGCGACCCCTGTGTTTTGGTCATTCGACTCCCACCACAGTCTCAATCCACAGGTTGAGAACCGCTGATGGAAAGACATTTTCTTGTTCATGGATTTGAAAACAACATTGTTGAGATATCAATGCTATCCAAAGTGGTATACAGTTTCAATGCAATCCTTATCAAAATTCCAAAATATTCTGTAAAACCAGAAAAGTTGATCCTCAAATTCAAATAGAACTGCAAAGGACTCAAAACAGTCAAAATTATTTTGAAAAACAATGAAAGTGGAGAACCTATACTTTCTCATTTCAAAATTTATTATAAAGCCACAATAATGTGGTGTTGGCATAAGGACAGACATTTACAGCAATGGAACAGAAATGAAAATCCAGAAATAAATGCATACATTTATGCCCAACTGATTATTAGCAAGGATGCCAAGTTCATTCAGCAAAGAAAAAAATTAGTGTTTTCAAGAGTGAGCTGGGGCAATTAGATTTCCACATGCACAAAAGTAAAGCTGATCTCTATCCCATTTTTTTTTTTTTTTGTCTTTTTGAGACAGGGTCTCACTATGCAGTTGAGGCTGGTCCTGAGCTCACTTTTGTAGCCCAGGCTGGTCTCGAACTCGCACCGATCCTCCTGCCTCAGCCTCCCGAGTGCTGGGATTACAGGCGTGCGCCACCACGCCCAGCCTCTATCCCATTATTACAGAAAAAGAAAAATTAACTCATGGAGCTAGGAATGTAACTCAGCAAATACCTAGCTAAGGAGGCAAAGCTCTATGTTCAACCCTGAACCAATAGACAAAATCTCAAAAAACCCATGACTCTCAAAATGGATTAATGAATTAAATATAATCAAGGACATAATATTCTTTTTGTTATTGTTGCTCTTGAGAGTTTTACCATGCAATTATAGGCATGCGCTACCACATCCAGCTTAAGGTCAGAATATTCTAGGAAGAAAACATTGGTAAATCTTCATAACCTTGGACTTAGTAATGGAGCCTTACATATAACACCAAAAGCATAAACAAGAAATGAATAAACTACACTCCATCTAAATTAAACCGTTTTCTATGTGGGAGGCTCTGAATTTCATTCCTAGTACTGGAAGGGGGAAAAAAAAGAAACTTTTGAATGTCAAAGGACATCAAGAAAGTAGAAAGAGGGCCAAGCAGAATGGCTCAGTGGTCTAAAGTGCCTGCTTAGGAAAGCTTGGGCAGCTTCAGGGACCGCAGTTCGATCCCCGGCACCACAGGCTGAGCCGGCCATGAAAAGAAATAAATAAACAAAAAGTTCCGAAACAAGAAAAACAAATAAATAAATAAAAAAGAAAAAAGTAGAAAGAAGTAGGATATGTGGGTCCAGGTCAGTAATCCAAGCTACTCTAGAGCAGAGGTTAGAGGATTGCTCAAAGCCCACCTTGGACAATTTGGTGAGACCCTGTCACAAAGTATAAAATAAGTGCTTGGGGACATAGTTAAGTGGCATTGTTCTCCTGGGTTTTATCTGAGGAAAGCAAAGTAAAAAAACAAACTACAGAATAAGACAAAAAATTATAAATCTCATAACTATTAAAAGGATTGATATCCAGAATACAGGAACAACTGCAATTTAACAACAAAAGGCAATCCAATTCGAAAATGAGCAAAGAATTGAAATAGATATTTCAATATACATAGATGACCAATAAGCACATGAAAAGATGTTCAACATCAGTATTCATTAGAGAAATAAAAAATCACAATGATTATCACTTTACAACTGGTAGGGTGGCTAAGCTTTTAAAAAAGAAAAGAAAAAGTGCAAAGATAGCAAATACAAAGATATTAGAATCTTTAAACATGGCTGGTAGCAATGCAAAATGCAACAGCTGCTATGGGAAACAAGTTAGGGGTTCCTTGAAAAGCTATCGTAGAATTAATACAAGGTCAAAAAAATGGAAACACTCCATAATTATCAATAGACAAAATGTTAGCCTTAGGAAGCAATAAAAGGCCAAGCATTGGTGGTACATGGCTATAATCCCAGCACTTGGGAGCCTGAGGCAGGAGGACTACTGTGACTTTGGGCCAGCCTGAACTGCATAGTGAAATCCTATCTCAAAAAGGAATAAAAATTTGATACATGTTGCAAATTTGATGAACCCAGAAGACATTATGTTAAGTCATATATAAGAAAAGACTGATATATGATTGTGCTTATATGAATTATGTAGTCAAATTCACTGAAACAAAAAGTAAAACAGCAATAACTAGGGCACTGGGGGAGGAACTATTGTTTAATAAGAGTTGTACTTTGGGTTTTTGTTTTTTTTTTTTTGTCTTTTTGAGACAGGGTCTCACTATGCAGTTCAGGCTGGCCTTGAGCTCACTTTTTTGTAGCCCAGGCTGGTCTCAAACTCACACCAATTCTCCTGCCTCAGCCTCCCGAGTGGTGGGATTATAGGCATGCGCCACCGCGCCCAGCTCAAGAGTTGTACTTTGTAATAATGAAAAATTTTAGAGTTCAGAGCCAGCCTGGGCAATTTAGGAAGACTTTGCCTCAAAAAACAAAGGAAGATTGGATTGAAATTGAGGGACAGAGAGCCAGGTATGGTGGCACACACCTGCAATCCCAGCACTTAGGAAGCTGAGACAGGAGGATCATTATGAATTCAAGTTCAGTCAGGGATACACAAGGGGACTCAAGTCCAACCTGAATTATAAAGCAGGTCCAGGGAGATAGCTCAGCAGAGTAAGTGCCTGCCTGGTGTTATGGTTTATGTCTAGTTGTCCCCACAAAGCCTCATGCAATTATGGTGTGGGGACTTCTAGAGTTTGAGACTTGATCCATGATCCACTGGGATTATGTGTTTTGGTACCAACGAGATTATGGTCTGAGTACTGCAGGGAATTATATGTGTGGCTTGAGGCGGATAAGCTAAGGCAGAGAGCCTAATGTAGTTTAAAGAGTTGTTTTGAGGCTTCTTTGTGAGCCAATACAGAGTTCAAGCTTTTGAACTGTTGTTGACAATAACAGTTTGGATTGAGGCATTTTAAGAGGACAGAGACACTGACAATGTTTGATGAACTCTGATGTAAATTACTCAACAATAAAGGAATAAAAGTGTATGTGTTGCTTTACAGCTCCCTAGACATTTGAGTCACCTGTGACATGGCCTGTAGAACTGAAAGTGCACTGATTTCAGACAGCTAGCCTTAAGACTGCTTGGAGTAATTTTGGTCAGGATAATATCCACAGTTGCTCTCCTTGCCCTGTTCCGGATTAGTGACAAGTACAAGCAAAAGCCTTCTGTCCTCACTGACCACGAAGCTAGTTGGCAGATATTGGTGAGCTTACTGAGGTTTAAAATTCTCATTTTGGATAACAGTCCATGATTCACCTTAAATTATTTGTGTTTCAAAAAATTTGTCAGATTTTATTGCCGAAAACTGATTTTGTTTCTTCGTACCTTCATTCCTCAACTAGTAAAATGGAGAAATCTAACTATAGATGGTTTGCCTTTGCGTTTTTCTTGGTAGGGACTATTGTTCCTAAACTGTTTTAACTGTTTCTTGTTGTTGTTGTTTGTTTGTTTTTTGTCTTTTGGGGGGGGGGCTGGGGTTTGAACTCACGACCTTGTACTTGCCAGGCAGGCACTTGTGCCACAGAGCTATCTTCCCAGCCCCCTTTTTATCTTTTTGAGACAGTCTTGCTATGCAGTTCAGGTTGGCCTTGACTTCACTTTTGTAGCCCAGGCTGGTCTCGAACTCACACTAATCATCCTGCCTCAGCCTCCCAAGTGCTGGAATTACAGGTGTGTGCCACCACTCCCCGCTCCTAAACTGACTTTATTTTTCTACAATAGAGGCCTCAAAAGAGCAATACAGCCAGGATGAGACATGTAAATTTCTGCCACCCTATATCTGAATTTTAACACAATGAAAAATGTCTTAAGGACCAGTGAGATAGCTCAGGTGACTAAGCTCCTGCTTAGGCAAGTGCAGGGACCAGGATTCAATCCCTGGAACTGCATGCCACCCTGGCCCTGCCCCCAGGCAACTGAGCCAGTACGTGGTGATACAGGGCTATAATCCCAGCACTAGGAAGGCTGAAAACAGGAGAATCACTACAAGGTAAAGCTGTATAATGAGACCCTGTGCCAAATACATTTTTTAAAAGTCTTAAAAGCTGGGAACCATGTGTGCGTGTGTGTGTGTGTGTGTGTGTGTGTGTGTGTGTGTGTGTGTGTGTGTGTGTGATACTAGGGATCAAACTCAGGACCTTGCGCTTGCCAGGCAAGCACTTATCTCACTGAGCTATCTCCCCAGCCCAATCTGGGAACTTTTATATGTATTAAAACCTATAATAAAGACAGAGGAAAAAATGTTTCAAGAAATTCAAACCAGCCAGGCGTGGTGGCTCACGCCTGTAATCCCAGAACTTGGGAGGCTGAGACAGGAGGATTGGTGCGAGTTCGAGACCAGCCTGGGCTACAAAAGTGAGCTCAAGGCCAGCCTCAACTGCATAGCGAGACCCTGTCTCAAAAAGACAAAAAAAAAGAAGTTCAAACCAGATAAACTGGGTAAGCAGTCTACTTTGAGATATACAGTTCTGACTTGGCTACATCCAGGAATCCCACCTTCAGATGTACAAATTTAGGATGAAGTATTATTTAGAATTGAAAAAAATCATGCTAACAGTACATATATGTATATATATATATATATATATATATATATATATATATATATATATACACTTTTTTTTTTTTTTTTTGTGGAACTGGGGGTTGAACTCAGGACCTTGCCAGGCAAGCACTTGAGCCCCTGATCTATCTCCCTGGTCAGTATATAATTTTTTAAATGGTGGTAAAAAGTGTTTCTGGGTCCTGGTAAATGTGTGTACCATACTCTAAGTATGTACTTGTTTTGTGTATCATTTCAATGTACCAGAGTAATTTAACAGCCCTCAGTAACTAAGAAAGCATAATCCTAAAAGCTTTTTTGTTCATGTGACTTAAAATGTTTTAAAAGATGCAATAAGGATGTCTTTAAAACTGTTAGGCTTGCCGGGCGTGGTGGCTCACGCCTGTAATCCCAGCACTTGGGAGGCTGAGGCAGGAGGATTGCTGCGAGTTCGAGACCAGCCTGGGCTACAAAAGTGAGCTCAAAGCCAGCCTGAACTGCACAGTAAGACCCTGTCTCAAAAAGCCAAAAAAAAAAAAAAAAAAAAAAAAACTGTTAGGCTAGCTGGGTGTGGTGGTGCATACCCACTCCAGAGGCTGAGTCACATTCCAGCCCAGCCTGGGCTACATAGTGGGTTCAAGGTCATAATGCAGTATAATGCCAAACCCTGTCTCAAAACAACAATGAAAATGATAACAAAAGAATCTACTAACATACATTTGCCTGTGTTAGTTAGCTGGTCAAAATTACATTTTAGTTTTAGTGTTTGACTTTTATTTTTTTTTAAATTTTTTTTTATTTTATTGTTTCAGAACTTTTGTTTATTTATTTATTTTTATGGCCAGCTTGGCCTGTCCTGAAGGCCAGGCTGGTGTAGCATGTGGTGCCGGGGATTGAACTGCGGTTCCTGCAGCCGCCTGCAGGCGCTTTAGACCACTGAGCCATCCTGCTGGGCCCCTAGTGTTTGACTTTTAGAAGAGCATTTTTAGTTTCACAAAGGTTATAAAAAAGATTAAAAGGCCAGGATATAGCTCAGCAGCACAGTACCTGCCTGGCAAATATGAGGTCTGAGTTCATTTTGGTACCAAAAAGAGAGCAGGTGAAGAGGAGGGAAGGGGAGGAGGGAGGAGAGGGGGGAAAGACAGACTGACTGAAGAGTATAAAGGGAATATAACTAAATTTTTGAATTTGTTATGATGTTAAAAGACTCTTGGAAATCAGAGTCAGCTGAACAGAGATAATGTGACACATTAATACAGCACTAATTGGGCATTCTTTTACTTGAATGCTTAAATTATTTAGCTTCTCAGAAAATGTTATGTAGCAATAGTCAGTATAAAGTCTGCTTCTATAAAAAAATAAAATAAAAAGTCTGCTTTTACTATTAATAAAAGAGGTCCTAAGAGGCAATATTTTACTAGACATTGGTTAAAAGCTATGGTTTAGAATAAAAATGGTTATTTTATTTAAGAGCACACCTACTAAGTCTGTGAGAAAACCTAAGACAATTTGTCCTACTTACTGACTTGTGTCTGAAGAAACACTGTCAGACTATGCTGCATTGCTTCCTAATTTTGTAAAATAGGTAGGCCTATGTTCACAAGGGTAATGAGTTCCACAATCACAACCAGGAGGCATTTCTGAGACACCAGTGTTTCCCCTGTATCTCTGGATCTTTCTAGATCTTCTGAACTGTGCCATTTTAAATGCCTATGATTAGGGGCCAGGGAGATAGCTCTGTGGCACAAGTGCCTGCCTGGCAAGTGCAAGGTCTTGAGTTTGAACCCCAGTCCCACTAAATAAATAAATAAATAAATATGTCTATGATCAATAAAGTTTCTTTTATAGTCTTCCAAGCAGATTCACATATGGACATCCTTAAGTTCCATGATAGTAAGCTTGTATTCACAAAAGAATTTGGCTAAAATCTAATTCACTGATGGCCAAGGCCTGGTAGCGCAGGCCTTAAAGCTGTAATAACAGCACTGGGAGGCACAGGCAAGAGGACTGCTGTGAGTTCAAGGCCAGCCTGCACTGCACAGTGACATCTTGTCTCAAAAATAAGTATCTCAAAGCCTTGCGACATTCAGAAACAAGGTTTTTGGCTTTTCCTACCTAAA
>PVJA010053170.1:0-12096 GCA_004027025.1 Myocastor coypus
GCTGGCTCTCCCCTTAGACCTGCTGCCTCTCCCCTTAGACCCGCTGGCTCTCCCCCCTTAGACCTGCTGGCTCTCCCCCCTTAGACCTGGTGTTCTCCTTTACTTGACCTGCTAGATTTCTTCTGCTTGACCGGCTCGCTCTCCCTGCCCTGTCTGACTTCCTCTGCCTCTGGGTACTATCAGACCTGAGCGATCCTGTAGCACTTTCCCGAATTACCTTCAGTTCCGACTCTCCCAAGTCTCCATGTTATTCCACTGTTATAGTTTCCATTCCCAGAAATCCCATTTCACTCTTCAAGTCAGCCTGGTCCTTTTGCTTACCTCCTGTCCCCCTTACTGTGGATTATCTGGCAACTGTCTGGAACATGTAAAATATACCCCAGCCGGAGCCCACGGCTACCTGGTTGTTGCTCCTGCTTCTGGCTCAGTCCCAGGGGCTTGGATTATGACAATGTGTCCTTCTCAGCTTTGCAGGTTTGAAGCCAGGGTCCTCGGCCCCAGGAGGGTGCATGCCCCTCAGGAGAGAGTCAGGGCCCCCCTGTGCTCTGGCATGTCCCAGGGCATCCCATCGTGGGCCAGTGGGGTACAGGGGTGGAAGGAGCCCCAGTGAGCTTTCAGAAATGTGGGTCATCCTGCCCTGTCTGTCACTTACTTTCTTTCTTTCTTTCTTTCTTTTTCTTTTTTTGTCTTTTTGAGACAGGGTCTCGCTATGCAGCTCAGGCTGGCCTTGAGCTCACTTTTGTAGCCCAGGCTGGTCTCGAACTCACACTGATCCTCCTGCCTCAGCCTTCGAGTGCTGGGATTATAGCCGTGCCACCACGCCCGGCTTGTCACTTTCTTATTCAGGACAGGATGTGCTGGGCTCCAGTGACCCTCCTCCTGCCTGAGCCTCTTTAGCAGCTTAGAGGTCTTTGAGAGTGTACAGAGATGCTTTAATACTCTGCTTTCCAGTTCTAGGTGTTTTATACCAGGGAGGTTTTGTGATAAGTGAACTATGGTTCTCCAGCCTGCATTCCTCTCCACTTTCCTGAAGCGTTACGTGCACTACTATATCAGGCTCCAGAATGTTCCCTGGAGGTCACAGCCTCAGTCCTGGGGCCTAGGGTATCGTTGGGTCCCGTGACAGGATGCTGGAGCAGGACCAGGACACTGAGACATGGGCTCGGGAGCCTCCTCCTCAGAAGCCGATGTACCTGGCCTTAGCCTGGCCAGCCCACCCTGTCTGAGAACGAGGGCAGTGAGTGACCACTGGCCAGGTCTGCTGCTGCCCAGACACAGCCAGTGCCCAGACCACTTTGTCTACAGGGATTATGAACTGCCTCAGGACAGACAGAACTGGGCTGCAAGACAGGGAGGGCACAGAGAGTGGCAGACCAGGGCCAGCTCAGCCCCGTGGCCCCCCTCAGCACTGCCCAGGACACGGCAGCCACTCACCGGCGTCCACTTCTGCCCATCCTCCAGGACCATGAAGTGTGTGTTGTCGTCCAGGGTCTGGAAGAATTCTTCTGTGTCCACCACGGTGCCATCCTCCTCCAGCACTAGCGTGATCACCCCTGCTGTGATGACCAGTGCATCCAGGGCCTAGGGGACAGTGAATAGGAAGCGGCATGAAGTGGCTCCCCGGGGTCCCAAGGGCCGTCCCCAATTCCAGTGTTCAGGTGTGGGCCACGCTGGGGAAGACGGCAGAGATGGGCGTTCGATGCACCTCTCTTCCTAAGAGCCGTGAGGTGGGTGACCGTGTCACAGACCGTGAGTGGCTGCCCGCCCATGCAGATGCGGGCATGGACAGCCCTGCGCGAGGGGTGCTGCTCTTTGCCATGGCTGTCTGAGTCCTGCCTCTGGAGACTCTGGGTTATTTATGTTTTTGCGGGACCGGGGTTCGATTCACAACCTTGTACTTGCCAGGCAGGCACTTGTGCCCCTCAGCTATCTCCCTGGCCCCTGAAACACTGTTTTAGACCAGTAAGTTAAGTGTTCTATCCTGGCCTTCAGACTGTATGATGGGAAATGGGATAACTACTTAAAGTTTTTTTACAAGTTATTACAGTAACAGGCACACTGGCATTAGCCCCGTTTGAACACTATGTCAATGTCCCTGCCACTTTCCACATGCTGTCCTGGATGCCTCGATGTCCTGAACTGAGTTGGAACGTTTCCCTTTCCTGGGCCTGCTGGCTTTGGAGACGAGCTGGAAGCCAGACAGTGCCCGACCCCTGGCTAGGGACGCATCGCGATGCCCGCGAGCTGCCTTTCTGTGGATGGCGCTCCGCAGCAGCATTTGCTGTATTTCTGATCACGCCTTGTGAGGACCCTCAGGGAAGAGGCCTCCAGAGCTACTGCAGGGAGTGCCCGGACGACGGGATGATCGTGTTAAAGGCAGCGAGAGTCCTGAGGGAAGGTGGCAAGGACTTTTCCTGTAATGCGCTTTGAAAATCTAAACATCCACTGTATATTGGATATATACAGCAGGGATCACCGTGCCCAAAAGCAGATGTCAAAGAAAAACAGCAACCTCGCCGGCCGCAGGCTGTCTCCCTGGCGCTGAAGCCCTCGCTTTTGGGGCACAGCGATACCTTGTGCTTCCTTGCCTGACTGAGACCCCCCAGCTGCTGACCTGCCTCCTGGGGGCCCTGGAGGCCTGGGAGATGCGTACAGGGAAGGCTGGCTCTGCTCCCTGTCCGTCCCCCAGGGCAGCAGTACCTTGGTGAGGAGCTCCTGCAGGCTGCAGGCCATCACCCCACGGCGGCTGCTGCGGTCAGCGCTGGAGACGCGGAAGGGGCGCTGGGGCTGCATGAGCGGTGTGAGCAGGACCTTTCTGGTCTGGGCTCCCACAAAAGTCAGGGGCCTGAATACGGTCGGGTGGGAGGAGATACAGAAACAGAAACTCTCTGATGTTATTTGAAAGCAAGGCAAATCCACGTGCGGCTGCCAGGCAAGAGAACAAAGGCTAAGATTGTACTATTTCCCAACTTTCTCAGGAATAAAGGAGCGCCAGTGAGATGGAAGTGGCTTAGGTCATGTCTCTCAGGGGTGAGGCCCTCAGGAGGAAAGACAACACCTACTGCGAGTGGTGAGGGACTCCCAAGCCACCAGCAGAACTGGAGCCCGGGTTTTGAAATCCCAGCCATGAGCAGAGGAAGGGCAGATTCAAGACACCCAGCAAAGGAGAGGGAGGAGCGGAGGAAGGAGAGGGGGGAGACAGGGAAAGGAGGGGAAGGGAGGGGGAGGGGAGAGAGAGACAGAGAACGAGAACTATAGGGGGGAAAAAGACAATTTTCTGAGGAAAATGTCAATCTTTGATCACAAAAGTTTAGTTACGCAGCAACCTGAAGAAATAAAGAGGAAAGAACCCGTGAGCTCATGGAGACGGCTCCAAGGAGCGCACACGGAGAGTGCCACGTCCTGCCTGTGCCCAGAGCTGCCATCAGAGACCCTGCCATCTTCATGCCCGGGACGCTGGCCCTACTGCCCAGGCTGATGGCGGTGTGGGGATGCCCCAGTGAGGGGCAGACCAGTGAGAGAAGCTCTGTGTGTGACACTGCCTCCTCACCCGAGCAGGCTCATGCTGTAGGGTGACGCCCGGCCTGTCACTGTGATCACACATAGATCTCTCTCCTTTACCTGCTATCTCTGCCCTGGAGGGCTGGAGCTGGCCTTGACACGGCCCTCTTTGTTAGGCACCATAGTCCCCCTCATCCGGGGCTGGACTGAGCTGTGCACAGCATGTGGCGGCTATGTGCCCCATGAGGTCACTGTGACAGGGAGGGCCTGGTGCCCTGGCCTGGTCAGCAAGGTGGAGCTCTGGGCTCAGACTGAGAACACCAGCAAGAATCTGGCGGCAAGTCTGTGTAGCCCAGGTCCTTACAGGGCTCGCACACGCCGGGCTATTCCACAGGCGAGAAGCTGAGGTCACATGCGCAGCAGGGGCCAGCAGCCCAGCACCCCCTCGGCTGGCCAGGGCTTCCGCACCTGCCTCTCGGCTGCTCCTCCGTGGCTGGCCAAGCATCCTCAGCCTGCCCCCACTGTCTCTGCCAAGGGAGATGTGCCGGGCCAGGCCCCAGCCAACACCAGCCACACAAGGACTTGGGCGCCTTGACCAGGGACCTCGCAAGCTGGGCCCCAGTGCTGACTGGGGTGGCGGTAGCCTGGTAGCGGCTTCTGAACCTTGGCCCTGATCTGGAGCCACTGTACCAGGTTCCTATTGTACACCACGAAGAGGCACTCTCATGCCACTGAGCATACGTGAGGTCACCGGCTTGCTGTACCTGGGGACCTGGGGGACCAGCGTCCTGTGCCCACGAGCCTGGGCTTTGTCTCCAGCCTCACAGGGCAGGAAGCACAGCTGGCAGAGCCGCTGCAGGGCGAGTGCCCCCCACGCCTGTGCACTCAGCATGCGTCTCCTGTGACACATGCCGTTCTGAGGACAGGGGCATAGGGAGGGGAGCTCAGCACCTGCTCCCTTAACTGCTGCCTGGGCCACTGCGTGGCTGTCTCTGTCTCGCATCCCACGAGCTCTCCTGGCAGGAGGTCACTGCTTGTCCCTGTCCCCAGGCTTCTGTGCGGCCTGGCCCACCACAGCAGCTGAGTGAAATCCCTCTGGACAAAACTGCAGTCCTGGGCGGACAAAGCCTCAGTCAGACATTAGAGCAGGCCTGGGGGTCAGGGTACAGTGTCCTCAGGGTACAGTCTGCTGCCAGATAGGATGCAGTTGTTCTTGGCCCTGGAGTTCCAGGAACCTGCATGGCAAGCAGCTCAGAGCTCCCTTTGTCCTCTCCCGGTGATGGCTAGTGAGACCCTGCCAGCTGTGCCCTCGTGAAACTGCTTTCTTCATGTGTAAGAAGGAACACATGATCCTCCTGGAACCAGCTTTGGGCTGGCCACCTCTGCTGGGCAGGGGTTTGAGACACACAGAAAAGTACAGAGCTGAGGAGCAACCAGCACTCGCAGCAGGATCAAGACCTGCCTCAGGGGGCAGCAAGGCCACCGCAGCTGTCCTAGATGGCACTGCCCAGGGGCCAGCCTGGGTCCCTGCTGTGCGCACTGAGCTGTGTGAACAGGGCCCCCCTTGCCCTGCTCCCTCCAGCCACCAAGGACACAGAATGGTCTGTACCCCGCCACCAGCATGGTGCCCAAGGGGAGTTACTGTCCCCCCAACACACAAGTATTTTAATTTGGCAGAGTTAAGTGAGAGTGCTGAGGGGCGAGGATGTACCTCGGGGTGGGCTCATTCTTAGCACGTGCTAAGGCCCTGGGTTCGAGCCCTAGCACTTCTGGAAGTGAAGGACACAGACCAGAGAGGCCTGCGTTGCTCTACCAGCCATGGGGACAATCGCCTGGATTCCTGGCATTCAGGCTACAAGCCGTCCCTAAAGCAGGAAGGGGATAACTGCTTAAAAGGAAAAATAACAAGGAAACAGGCTGCCTTGGGAAACCCAGGGCCTTTGCAAGCCACACTTCATGGTGCTCCTGGAACTTGTGCTGAGTGTGCCTCCTGGAAGGCAGGGTGCAGCTCGTGTTCCTGAGGAGTGCAAGGTCTCCCAGCTTGTGTGTCTGTGACACACTGACAGAGTGACCAGCCGCAGTCCAGCAGTAAGGCCATGGAGGTGCAAACCACCGGGCTGCACTCTCTGCAGGCCGCAGGCCACCCCTGGTACATTCTGGGGGAGCTGCTGGAGGTCAGGCCCAAGGCTTCAGTGTGCTCTGAGATAGCCCCGGGACCCCCCAGCTCCGCAGGCCAAGATGCATGCGTACCTGTGGTGGTGCAGACCTAGGTGGTGCTGCTGCGTGGTCCCAGACTTTATCTAATCGCCTGTGTCGCCAAACCGCAGCCTCCCAGAGGGCTCACACAAGCTTCTGCCAAGGGCCTCTGGCCTGCTGCCCACCAGCTCTGCAGGCATGGAGGCAGGCCAAGGGGACAGGCCACGGGTTCGTTGGTGTCACTGCTCGGGAGGGAGCACAAAGCCACACACTCCAGGGAGTGCAAAGTGTGACAGCAGCGGGGGAGGGGTTGTGGGGAGGTGTGGTGGCAAATCCTACTGTCCTGAGGACCAGACAGGGACCCAGGAGGCCAGGAGCAGGGCATGCCAAAGGACAATGAAGGCTAAGGAGAGCCCTGTGCACTTGGGAGCAGCTTGTTTGCAGTGCCTGATGTGGGCCACACGGTGGGGACATGCCCTGTACCCTGTCCTGCTCGCCCAAATCAGAGCTTAGGTGTGAGTGGCAGGAGGGTGGGAGATTTGCTTTTAGAGAACCCTACCACTTGCTGAAATGGTAGCCACCCCGGATCAGGGTTCCTCTCGAGAGCAAGGCATTCTCCTTCTTCCTGCCATTTTCTTTTTGTGGTGTGGGGATTAAGCCCAGGGCTTGTGCAAATGAAGCCGCACTGCACCATCCAGCCCAGGAGGAGGAGGAGGTTCTAAATCACTGCAAAAGCAGCTGTTCTGGGAAGTAGGAGTCACATCAGCTTCATGATAACTTTGGGGCTTGCACGAGTGTAATCCACAGGTGGGCCAGGACACAGTGGGTCTGGCCATGCCATAAACGCCTGTGCGCTAGGCTCTGTGTGACAGGCCCTGCTCAGAGCTCTGCTGGGACCCAGAGGCCTTCCTGGAGCTGAGGCCTCAGCAGTTATCACTGCTTGATGATGGAAGAGCTGCTTGGGCTTTGTTCTTATCTGGAGGTACCTGATTCTCACCATTTTGCAGTGCTGGAGAGGGAACTTAGGGCACCCCGAGGGCCTTAGCACTGAGCTACATCCCCTGGTCCCCCCACCCCCCCCTTTTTTTCTCATTTCGAGACAAGGTCCTGCCATGTTGTCGTTTAGGCTGGCCTAAACTCATTTATGTAGCCTAGGCTGGCCACTAACTCATGGCAATCCTCTTGCCTCAGCCTCCCAAGTGCTGGGATTACAGGAATGCACCACTACACTCGGCTCCTCTAAACTTTGAGACAGTCTGGTTAAGTTACAAAGCTTCCCAAACTGGGTTCAAATTTTAGGATCTTCATGTTTCAGCCTCCCAGAGTGTGCTGCTGTGCCAACCACAAGCACCTATTTCTTTCCTTTCTTTGATTTTCTAAATGTGTAATCGGTACTCTCCTGGCAAAATGCAGATGTTTGCCAGCTGCGGCATGCCACACCAGGCAGCTTAAAGTGTCTCCCACGAGGCAGAAGTTCAGCCAATCAACAAATGCTGGTGCCAGGCCCATGGCTCTGCAACTGGGACAGGATTTAGAGGGGCAGGAAGAACAGCCTTCCTCCTGTACCGTGCCAAGCCATTTTGTTCCTGGTAGAGTTCTAGGAACTGCAGCAGCTCATTGGAAGCAGGTAGATGCTCTGAGATCTGTCACCACACAGTTTCACAGAGGCCTCCTAGGCCAGGTGAGCCCTGGGTCTCAGGAGATCAGAGAATCAGGCTGTGACTCACCATCATTTCACCAGCTGGGCACTCCCATGTCACACTTGACCCAGAGGCACCCAAGTTTCCTGGCTTTGGGTGGACATCGGTGATGGCCAGACAGGTCCAGCTCTGAGGGACCAGCGTAGGCCTGAGGCCCCCACCGTGGGGTGCAGACCAGCTTTTCCTTACACTCCCGAGGGGCCTGGAGAATAGGAGTGGGTGTGGCCAGGGGGACAACGTTGCGGGTGGGGTGGGCTGAACTGGGAGAGAGGAAGAAAAGCCCCTGCCCGAACCCGGGACTTGGCCAGGGGCCCCCAGGCTGAGAGTGCTGCAGAAACAGCACCCGGGGAAGGGACATAGAGCGCTTGGGTGAAAGCGGAGGCCCCGGGTCACGGGTGGAATGAAGAAATATGCGAGAGGTCAGCGGCTGCTTGCGCCAGAGGTGACTCTTGCTTTCGTTCTGTGGAGACATCTGGACTCCCTGCTTGACATCTCTGCCACCTATACCACAGTGGCACAGCCTGTTGCATACTTAAGAGTAAACTTTGCACGAAACCAAGGAGGGGTGGTCAGGACACCGGAGCACGTTGCTCACGTGCCCCACATGCCGCAGCTAGGACAGCTGAGCGCGTGCGTGCGTGGGTGCGCGTTCACACGCGCCGTGTTTAAGGACAAGGCGAGTGCCACCGACCTATCGGCTGAGGGAGTGACCTGGGGTCTACACAGCCAACCCCTCTCCCACAGGGTCTAAGTTCCGGATCTCTGTTCCACCCAGCCTCCAGCCCTGCCAGCCCGTCGCAACCAGGGGAGACCTCACGGTAAGGCCCGGAGAGTATGCGCCTCCTCTGTTCATCTGGTCCCCCGTCCCGCCCAGCGGACCTCGGCCCCGAGGACTTCAGACCTGTGGCAGGCGCAAGAGGCACTCGCCTGAGCAGGGCTCCAGCGTAGTCCCGAGCAGTCTCCATGGCTCGCCCTTTCCCGCCTGCACAAGCCCGCGCCGGCACAAGCCAGAGCCCGCACAAGCCGGAGCCCGCACCACCCTTTAAGGTAGGGCGGCCCGCCCCGTCCTCTGACCACGCCCTCCCCGCGTCCGCCCGGCCCTCCGGCCGTGCCACGCCCCTGGCCCCAGGTCGGGCCTCGCACAGCTAGCTCGCCCTGGCTCCGCCCCTTCCACCGCCCAACCGGAACCGCGAGCACTGCTGTCTTTTACTTGCTGGACGTCGCGGTCTAGGGAAGGCAGGGCTATCACTCTGCCTAGGCTGCTGGGGACATCGCGAGATGAGCGGTGCCGTCTCCCGGCCTTCCTGGCGCCCCACGTGTGCGCCGAGCCCTGGAGGCAACGGAGAGCTTCACTGCATCTGAGCTGGGAGGAGGAAAGGGACCTGGGGCGGCCTGGGGCCTGGAACTCGTGTGCACCTCGCCTGCACAGATGCTAGTTCGCCTGGGGGGTGGGGGTGGCGTAGGAGAGACAGCGTCCCGCAGAGCTCTGGTTGAGAGGGACGCAGAGATCTCTGGGCCTGCTAAGCGCCTCAGTCTCTCACCCCAGCCCTGCAGAGGTGCTCTAGGCAGTCACCTCAGGAAGCCACCTTAGGCAGGCGGCCAAGCAGGGTGCAGGCCAGCTGCCCTCCAGTCACATTGACGTAGTTTTTTAGCCGGCTTCTGGCTCCTGCCAGGGGCCCCAGTCCTGGCTTCTCTACCCTGGGGAGCGTTGGAGCACACCAACTGGACGCCTCTCCCAGTGACTCTTACAGATGAGAAGAGGCCAGTCAATTGAACTCGCTTCCCAAAAGCCCTCTTTTTTTTTTTTTTTTTGTCTTTTTGAGACAGGGTCTCACTGTGCAGTTCAGGCTGGCCTTGAGCTCACTTTCGTAGCCCAGGCTGGTCTCGAACTCGCACCGATCCTCTTGCCTCAGCCTCCCGAGTGCTGGGATTACAGGCGTGCGCCACCACGCCTGGCCATAATTTTTTAATTTCTTTTCTTGTTTCAGAACTTTTGTTTGTTTAATTATTTATTTTTATGGCTGGCTCAGCCTGCCCTGAAGGCAGGGCTGGAGCAGCATGGGGTGCCAGGGACGGAACTGCCGTCCCTGCAGCCACCTAAGCTTTCCTAAGCAGGCGCTTCAGACCACTGAGCCATCCTGCCGGGTCCTCTTATTGTTAAAAAAAAAAAAAAAAAAAATCAAAGGAAAAAACAAAGCAAAACAGTGAGCCAAGCTGGGCGTGGTGGCACACCTATAATCCCAGTAGTCTAAAGACTGAGGCAGGATGACTGTTTGAAACCAGCTTGAGCTACAAAGTGAATTCAAGGCTAGCATGAACTGCATAGTGAGACCCTGTCTCAAAAGGACAAAAATAAAATATAGAACAGAAAGGCTAACTTGTGGCAGGCTCAGCCTGCCCTGGGGGTGGGGTGGGCCTAGCATGTGGTGCTGGGGATCAAACCGCAGTCCTTGTGGTTGTCTAAGCAGGTGCTTTAGACTGCTGAGCCATCTCACTGGCCCCAGAAAGATGAGACTCTTTACCCTCAAAGGATGAAAAAAAAAAAAAATACAGATGGAATGGACAGCTTCCTAGATACGTATGAATTGTCAAAGCTGAGTGAAGAAGACATAAAAACTGAATAACCCAATGAAAGGAAATGAAATTGAAAAGTAGCAACAGCAGCAAAAAATAGGTCCTGATGGATTCATAGCTGAATTGTACAAGAAATTTAGAGGGGGTTGGGGAGACAGCTCCGTGGCACAAGCGCAAGGTCGTGAGTTTGATCCCCAGTCGCACAAAAAAAAAAAAAAAAAAAAAAAAAAAAAAAAAAAAAAAAAAAAAAAAAAAAAAAAAAAGGAAGGAAAGAAGGAAGGAAGGAAGAAAAGAAATTTAAACAAGACTTAATGCTAACTTTTCTGAAACTCTTCAGTAAAATGGAAAGGAAGGCAATTCTCCCAAACTAATTCCTGGAGGCAAGTATTATTCTGATGCCGAAACCAAAGCAGGACCCAACTAAAAATGAGAACTACAGGCCAGTCTCTCTATTGAATATCAAGGCAAAAATCTTCAATAAAATATCAGCAAACAGAATACAGCAAATCGTCAAGACTATTAGACATCATGACCATTCATCCCAGGGACAGTCAATATACATACATGTAATACACCACATCAGAGCCAAAGACAAAACTCCCATGAGCATCTCAATAGATGTGGAAAAAGCTTTTGACAAAGCCACTTATTCATGTTAAAACTCTACAGAAAACTGGAATAGGTGGTCTGTAGCTGTACCTGACACAAGCCATCTATGAGGAGCCAAGAGCCAACATCATACTGTTGTAGGCAGCTGAATTAAATATTATAGGCAGTTAGGACCAGGCCCTCAAGGATGACATGGAAGAAAATATGACTTCACAACTATAAACAGACACGTCTCAGTGGGCCAGATCTGGAGACAAGAGTAAACAAATACAGCTACATACTTCCCTAGGGAAGGGCACCAGGGATTGATATTCTAAGTAGGTATCAATCACCTTGAAAGAGCCCAGTTGAGTCACTAACCCAACCCCCCAACAGGAAGAAACCTTGCTCCGTGTTATTGTCTGCTTGCCCTGTGGCTTGCTTCTGCATTGTACTGGATTTAATCTATTTTACCTGAGCAGTGGTGCTTGTAATCTCATTGGCTGACCAGTTTTGTCCCACCTCATACCCATCTAAGCGAGTTCCCATGTCTTCTCCACAACCTTAGACCCGCCTCACCACGTGGTTTTGCTCTGTAGAAGTCCCTGATGAGACTGCTTCCCTGGACCACCTGCTCGGGGACCCCCCTTTCTGTCCCTCTCTTGGGCAGGAGCTTTCTTTCCCTCAATAAATATGTTCTGCTGATAACCTCCGTTTGTTCCTACAATTCATTCTTCGGTTTTAGAGAACATGAACTCGTCTCAGATACTTTCCAGTTTTTTACCCTGCATCAATACTAAATGGACAAAAACTGAAAGCCTTCACTTTAAAATCAGGAAGAAGGGTGTCCACTGTCACCACTCCTGTTCAATATAGCTCTGGAAATATTAACCAGAGCAATTAGACAAGAGAAATAAAAGGAATATAATTGGAAAGGAAGAAGTGAAATTATTATTTGCAGATGACATGATGCTCTACATAAAGACCCAAAAACTCCATCAGGAGACTCCTAGAATTGTTCAGGCTGGCCTTGAGCTCCCTTTTGTAGCCCAGGCTGGCCCTGAACTCACACTGATCCTCCTGCCTCGGCCTCCCAAGTGCTGGGATTACAGGTGTGCGTCACTACACCTGGCTTGAGACTCCTAGAATAACCAAATTCAGTAGTGTAGCAGGATACAAAGTCAATATCCAAAAATCAATAGCATTTTATGCCAAAGATTTTTCAAGAAAATTCATATTATATATTTTAAAAGCAATTTATTATACACCAAAATAAATATATTTTTCTCTTTGGGAAGATATCACCCATTTGCCTGAGGACTAGAGCCCTAAATTCTATTTCTACCTGGCATATAAAATTCAGCATTAGCCGGGCGTGGTGGCTCACGCCTGTAATCCCAGCACTCGGGAGGCTGAGGCAGGAGGATTGGTGCGAGTTCGAGACCAGCCTGGGCTACAAAAGTAAGCTCAAGGCCAGCCTCAACTGCATAGCGAGACCCTGTCTCAAAACGACAAAAAAAAAAAAAAAAAAAAAAAT
>PVJA010053171.1:0-12084 GCA_004027025.1 Myocastor coypus
GCCTCAAAGTGTTACAGAGCTCTTTTATTATAAAGGTGTTATAGTGCTTTTTCTGGCTACGCCGGCGTAGGGTCACCCCCCCCAGGAGAGACCCCCTCCCCGAGCCTCGGTGTGTATGGGTTTTTATAGGCTGTCTATGCTAATGAGGGATTCAGCAAGCAATTGGTTGATTGACTGGTTTTACAGAAGCCAATAGCGTACGTTATTCGGGGGATTGGGGAAGGTGATTGGGGTGTTTCGGGATGGTGCGGGTCTTGCGGGCAGCTAATGGAAAGTGAGCCCTCGGGCAGCTAACAGGAAAGTGAGTCCGCGGGCAGCTAATGGGAAAGCGGTGACTTTATTCTTGACCGGGAAACCAAAGGGGAAATTGGAACCTAAAGGTCTCAGAAAATAGAAAACTTAAGGAAATAGGAACTCACTTGGGTCTTATCAGGAACTAAGCAGACAAGCACTAGTCATCCATAACTATGCACGTATATAGATATAGATATAGATATAGATATAGATATATTTATATCACTCCTAACAATACTATGGCATATAGCGCTAGCACTGATTGGCATCATTAGTTCCTGAGCATGGCACATCTTTATTCTTCTTATTTCCTTTTTCCTCCCACTTGTGCCTTGGACTTCTTCCCTGTTGTAAGAGATATGTCCCTTTGTCCTTTCTTTGTCATTTTCTCTGTACTTTTCCTTACTAAAATGAAAGGTCTCAGGCAGTATTTAAATTTGTGTCTGGTTTATTGCATTCAACATAATATTTGCCTGGTACATCATTTTCCTATAAATATCTCAAATGTTTCATTTATTATAGCTGAGTAGCATTCTATTATACACAGATACCACATTTTGTTTATCCATTTCGAAGACTTAGCCATTATGAATTATGCTGCTTTAAACATTGGTGCGCATGTATTGCTGTAGTTTAAAGGTTTAAATTCTGTGGGGAAGTCGCCTCGTAGTGGAAGAGCTGGGACCTATGAATTTCAGTTCTTTAACAAATTGCCATACTGATTTCCATAATGGCTGGACTAGTTCCCACCAACAATGCAGAAATGTGCTTTTCCCCCCACAGCCACACCAGCATTTGTTGTTGTTCAATTACTATGATCGCTGGTTTCAATTGGTTGATTGACTGGTTAATTGATGGGTTGGTTTCTTTGAAACAGTCTTGCTATATAGCCCAGGGTGATCTGGACCTCGCTATCCCAAGCTGACCTTGAATTGGCTTCAATCTTCCTGCCTCAGCCTCTGAGTGCTGGGATTACAAGCATAAACCACCACACTTAGCATGATTGCCGCTCTTTTCAAAGTAAGATGGGAGCTGGCCAAATAGCTCAGTGCATTAAAGCACGTGCAACCCCCAGGCCTGCCATGCCAGCCCTGCTCCCAGAGTGCTCTGAGATGCAATTGAGACTGTGCATAGCAGTGCATGCCTGTAATCCCAGCCCTTGGCAGGCTGTAAACAGGTGGATCACTCGGAGTCTGATCTAGTAGTGAGACCCTGAACACCCTGTAGACCCTTCCCTAAAATACAAAAAGAACAGCAATAACAATAAAGAACCAAAGTAAAATAAAATGTAAATGTTTTAATTTTCAATTCTTTAATAGCCAAAAATGTTAAACATTTTTCACATATTCGTGACCATTTGTATTTTTTACCCTGTATAATGTCTGTTCATTTCTTTTAACATGTATTGACTGTACCTTCAATTTTATGTGATTTTTTTGTATTTTATATATCCTAGATATTAGTTCTTTATTTGAGGAGTAACTGTTAAGATTTTTTCTCCATTCAGTACTTCTCTATTCACTCTACAGATTGATTCTTTTGCTACATAGAAGGTTTTAGTCTGATATAATCTCACTTATTGGTTCTGGATGTAATTTCTTGTGCAACTGAGGTTCTGCGTAAGAAATCCTTTCCTACACCTATGTTCTTAAGCATTGTTTCTATTTTAACTTCAAGAAGATTTAACAGTTCTGTTTTAATACTTAGATCTTTGGTACATTCTGCATTTAATTTAGTATATGGTGAGACATAAGGGGCCAGCTTAATTCCTCTGCAAACAGATAACCAGTTTGCTTAACACCACTTGCTAACATGCCGTCTTTTTTCTAAAGTATGTCTACAGCCTCTTTATCAAAGATCAAATAGTTGGGTTGTGGAGATAGCACGGTAGTCTAAGAGCCTGCCTGGTAAGCACAAGGACCCAGGTTTGATCCCAAGTACCACATGGGATCTGGGCATTCCATTCTGGCCACTGAAATTGGGCATGGTGGCAGCACACACCTGTCATCCCAGCACTGGAGAGTCTGAGACAGGAGGAGCGCTATGCATCCAAGTTGCATAGAAAGAATGTGTAACAAACAAACAAATAAATATCAAATAGCTGAATACATTTGTAGAAATTTTTATGTTCTTTGTTCTGTTCCATTGATCCATGTGTCTGTTTTTGTCCCAGTACCATGCTGCTTTTGTGACTATTGCTGTGTAGTACAGCTTGAAGTCAGATATTACTATGCTGCATGCTTTTCCCTTATTACCCTAAATAATTCTTGCTGTTCTGGTCTCTTCTAGCTCCATACAAATTTTAGGATTATTCTCTGTAGAGCTATATAGAATGTTGTCGGTATGTTTACTGGGACTATTGAATCTGTGTAACAGGTTTTTGTTTGTTTGTTAGTTTTGTTTTTTGTTTTTATTTATTTATTTATTTATTTTCTTGTTTCAGAACCTTTATTTGTTTATTCACTCATTTTCATGGCCGGCTCAGCCCACCCTGAGGGCAGGGCTGGTGCAGCATGTGGTGCCGGGGATTGAACCGAGGTCCCTAAAGCCGCCCAAGCTTTCCCAAGTAGGCGCTTTAGACCACTGAGCCATCCCGCCGGGCCCTGTTTTTTGTTTTTAGAATAAAATATTTATTAGGAAAGAAAGCGGGAACAGTAGGGGGACCCTAGTGGGTTGCCCAGGAAATTGTCTTTTTTTTTTTTCATGATTTAATATTTTTATTGTTTAAATTTACAATGATTATATTATGTATTTTTATCATCAGATCAGTTTAGATTAATACATATAGGTATATAAGATTGATCAAACAATTAAACATTAACACTTTCAATAAACATTACTTTTTTTTCTTTTTCCCTTTCTTTTTTTAAACGTTCACACATTGCCTATTGTCCTCACAATAGTTCTACAGAGCACAGTGTGTGGGCGTGACCCACCTCCCTATTGATGTTGCTTAGAAAAAAAAAAGGAAAAGAAAATTCTTCTCTTTGGACTAAGAGGAAACAGATGCATATACAGTCAAATGTTCTGCAATTGCAGTGGGCCACCAGTGAAGCTTGCAATGCTGGAGGCTATTGATCTAAGCCTCCTAAAGCTCATCTCACCAATCTAGCTCTGTGTTTCATGCATTGTAATTAAGCTTTTTTTTTTTTTTTTTTTTTTTTTTTTTTCTTTTTCTGGGTGATCAAGGGCAAGTCAGAGCAAGACCTGTATAACAAAACACTCATTTTTTTTTTGTATCTTCCAGGGTCAAATCCCCTCAGGATTAAGTTTGGGACCATAGACATACTTTGTAGAACTGTTGTTAGTGTCAGCCTTCAGGACGAGTCACAGCCATTGCTTGTCCAGTTTGTTTTTGTGAAAGCCTGAGAGAATATTTTTCTCTGGGTGACTCTCCTTAGAGGCACTATAGTTCACTTATCCCTTTCCTCTGAGGTCCCATAATCTCCTTGACCAGAAAATTTGGGACACCTCTGAGTAACAGAATATTACAGCACATGGTCTCTTATATCCTGAGTCCTTATTGACCTTTGAAGGGCTAGGGCCAAAATATTGGCTATCCTCATAGCCCTTCTTTTTCTCCAATTTTTGGTCTGTTAACTTACATTCTTCACCCTCCAGGAGAAAGGCTTTGTGATATAACATAGGTAATTGAGCTTATCATCACTGGTTTTGTGAATATCAAACATCTTTGACTTAGCTTGAGTTGATATTTTCTGACCATCATTGATATTCTAATAATGTGCCATACAATGTCATATAAGCAGTTACACAGTTTTTACACAGATATTTGGAAATTCAAGGAAATACAAAATTATAGCCTGTCAAGTCTATGGTATTTGGCCCAGTCTCTTACTTTCAATTAATACTCTTGAGAGAGAGAACAACAGTAACTGAGTTTACACTGGTATCAGTACACATCAAAAAGATAAGGGTGACATGCATTCCATGCATAGCTTTAGTGTTACGTGGTGCTAGGATCAATATGATGAACCTTTTGAAGGTTGTTGAGACCAATATCTGATTCATGCTGTGTACATAAGTGCATGGTTTTGCTATTGATTTGTTTCCTCCTTTACCTGCTTCCAGTCACTTCATTGCTTAATCCAAAACACATTCAGCTGTGTTATGCCCTTAAGTACCTATCTTCTTCTTTAAAGTTCTTATATTAGGGAGACTATATGATATTTACACATATAGGTCTGGCTTATTTCGCTAATGAGTATATGTTCAATATACATCCATTTATATATGAAATCTTCAAACTTAACATTCTTTATGGATGAGTAGTATTCCATTGTATAAAAACACCACATTTTTTTAACCATTCTTCAAATGATGGACATTTTGGTTGTTTCCAAGATTTGGCTATTACAAATTGGGCTGCTATAAATATAGGTGCACAGATACGCTATGGTATGATGATTTCAGTTCTTCTGGGAAAATTCCCAATAGGGGGATAACTGGATTGAACGGAACTTCCAATTCTAGTTTTGTAAGGATCCTCCACACTGCTTTCCATAATGGTTGCACCAATCTGCATTCCCACCAGCAGTGGAGAAGGGTTCCTTTTTCTCCACAGCCTCTCCAGCATTTATTGCTGGTTGATTTCTTTATGATAACCATTCTTTCTGGGGTGAGATGGTATCTAAGTGTGGTTTTGATTTGCATTTTACAAATGGCTCTCGATGTGGAGCATTTCTTCATGTATTTGTAGGCTTGCTGTATTTCTTTCTCTGAGAAGTGAGTGTTCATCTCAGATGCCCATTTCTGGATTGGGTCTTTGAATTTTGGAACCCTAATGGTTTTTAGTTCTTCGTAGATTCTAGATAGAAGACCTTTGTCTGAGTACTTGTTAGTTAAAATCTTTTCGAAATTTGTGGGTCGTCTTTTCACTTTGTTAGTGATTTCCTTTGACATGCAGAAACTTCTTAGCCAGAGGAAGTCCCAATTGTGGATGCTTTCAAGTGTTAAACGTGCAATTTGATTTCCGTCCATGAACTCTTTGCCTACTCCGATGTCTTCAAGATTTCCTCCCACTTTCTCTTCCAGGAGATTTAATGTTTCACTTTTAATATTTAGATCTTTAATCCGTTTCGACTTTATTTTCGTGCATGGTGATAGACTAGGGTCAAGTTTTAGTTTTCAGCATGTAGAGAGCCATTTTTCCAGCACCATTTGTTAAAGAGGCTGTCTTTCTTCCAGTAAACGTGTTTGGCCCCTTTGTCAAAAATAAGGTGGCTGAGTGTGTTTGTGTTTGCTTCTGCGTCCTCTAGTCTATTCCATTGATCTGGAGGTCTATTCTTTTGCCAATACCATGCTGATTTTATTACTGTAGCTTCGTAGTATAACTTTAGGTCAGGAATTGTAATGCCTCCTGCCGTACCTTTATTGCCGAGAATTGTCTTTGCAATTCTGGGTCTTTTTTGGTTCGAAATAAATTTTAGGAATGACTTTTCCAGTTCTGTGAGGTATGTCGATAGTATTTGGATAGGAATTGAATTAAATCTGTACAACAATTTAGGGAGTATGGTCATCTTCACAATGTTGGTTCTTCCTATCCAGGAGCAGGGAATATCTTTCCATTTCCTGAGATCTTCTAAGATCTCTTTTTTCAGAGTACTATACTTTTCATTGAAAAGGTCTTTTACTTCCTTAGTTAGGTTGATTTCTAAGTATTTCATTTTCTTTGGTGCTACCATGAAAGGTACTGTTTCTCTAATTTGTCTCTCAGTGTGTTTGTTATCTGTGTAGAGGAATGCTATTGACTTTTGTGTATTGACTTTGTAGCCTGCTGTGCTACTGAATTTTTGTATTAATTCCAGTAGCTTTTTGGTGGAGTTCTTTGGGTCTTTTAAGTAGATTATCATGTCATCTGGAAATAGTGAAAGTTTTACTTCTTCTTTACCTACTCTTATTACTTTTATTTCTCTTTCTTTTCTAATGACTATAGGTAATGACTGCAGAAGTAAATTGAATAGAAGTGGTGATAGGGGGCATCCTTGTCTTGTACCAGATTTGAGAGTAAAACACTTCAGTTTTTCCCCATTTAGAATTATGCTAGCTGTTGGATTGTTGTAGATGGCTTTTATCAGGTTGAGGTAGAGGCCCTCTATTCCAATTTTCTGTAGGACTTTGAACATGAATGAGTATTCCACTTCGTCAAAAGCGTTTTCAGCATCAATTGAGACAATCATGTGATTTTTGGTCTTGGCTCTATTGATATACTGTATTTCATTTATAGATTTGCATATATTGAACCATTCCTGGAATGAGTCCTACCTGGTCATGATGTATATGTTCTTGATGATTTGTTGTATTCTAATAGCTAGGATTTTATTGAAAATTTTTGCATTTATGTTCATCCGAGAAATCAGCCTATAGTTTTCTTTTTTAGTTACATCTCTTTCTGGTTTTGGTATCAGTGTAATACTTGCCTCTAAGAATGATTTTGGAAGGATTACTTCCTTTTCAATTTCATTGAAGAGTTTGAGGAGTATTGGGGTTATGTCTTCTTTAAATTTCCTGTAGAATTCCGAGGTGAATCCATCAGGTCCCGGACTTTTCTTTGTCGGTAGGCTTTTTATTACATTTTGTATTTCATTGGCTGTTATTGGGTTGTTGAGAATTTTAATATCTTCTTGATTCAATTTTGGTAATTTGTACTTTTCTAGGAATCTGTCCATTTCATCTGTGACTTCAATTCTGTGAGAGTAAAGATTCTCAAAGTAACTATTTATGATTCTCTGTATGTCTGCTGGGTCTGTAGTAATTTCACCCTTTTCATTCCTTATTGCTAGAAATTAAATCCTTTCTTTCTTCTTTTTGATGAGGCTAGCTACGGGCTTATCAATCTTATTTAATCTTTCAAAGAACCAGCTTTTGGATTCATTAATTCTTTGTATTGTTTTCTTTCCCTCAATTGAATTGATTTCTGCTCTAATCTCTATAATTTCCTCCCTCCTTTGGGCTTTGAATTTTGTTTGTTCTTCTGCTTCTAGTCGGTTTAAGTGTTGTGTAAGATTGTTTATTTGTTCCTCTTCTATTTTCTTAATGTGTGAGTTCAGAGCTATAAATTTCCCTCTGAGGACTGCTTTTATTGCATCTCACAAATTCCGGTAGGTTGTGTTTGAATTTTCGTTGAATTGTAGATACTGTTTAATTTCTTGTTTAATTTCATCTGTAACCCAGTGGTTGTTGAGAAGAGTACTGTTTAATTTCCATGCAGTCCTGGAATTCCTATGGTTTCTTTCATCATTTATTTCCAATTTGATTGCACTGTGGTCAGATAATATGCATGGGATAATTCCTGTTTTCTTGCATCTATTTAAGCATGATCTATGGACTGATATGTGATCTATTTTAGAAAATGTCCCATGTGCAGCTGAGAAGAATGTGTATTTTGAGGTGGTTGCGTGGAACACTCTGTGTATGTCCACTAATTCCAGTTGTTTCAAGTTCTGATTCAGTTCTGCCACTTCTTTGCTGTTTTTTTGTCTGCTTGACCTATCTTTTTCAGATAAGGGAGTGTTGAGGTCTCCTGTTAAGATTGTGGTATTGGATATGAGATTTTTCAGGTCCATTAAGGTTTGTTTTATATAGCTTGCTGCTCCCATGTTGGGTGCATAGATATTTGTGAGTGTTACCTCTTCATTATGAATTTTTCTCCTAACCAGTATGTAGTGGCCTTCTTTATTTCTTTGATTAATATTGGTTTGAAGTTTAGACTGTCTGCAAACAGGATTGCTACCCCTGCTTTTTTTTTTTTTTTTTTTTTTTTTTTTTTTTTTTTTTTTTTTTTTTTTTTTTTTTTTTTTTTTTTTTTTGAGGTGCTGCAGCATGTAGTATTGTTTTCCAGCCTTTAACTTTAAGCCTATGAGTTTCTTTATGAGTTAAGTGTATTTCTTGTATACAGCATATTGTTGGGCTCTGTTTCCTTATCCACTTTGAAAGTCTACTTCTTTTAATTGGAGAATTGAGTCCATTTACATTGATGGTTATAATTGAAATGTATTGACTTATGGTTGACCTGACTCTTATTCGCTACTGTTAACCACTTTTTCCTCCTATGTTTAGTTGGTTATTCTATTTGGTGGGATCTTTCTGCTCTCATTTGTTGTATAGTCACTGTTATTAATTTTCAGAATTTCAAAAATTTCTTCTGTGACCGACTGGTTGTTTCATAGTATGTTGTTAATTTTCCAAGACCTTTTTCCTTCTTTAAAATTTCTCCCATCATTGATTTCTATCTTCATTACACAGTGATATGATAGTATGCATAAGTATCAATTATTGTACATTTACTTAAGCAGGCTTTGTGGACAAGTACATGATATTGAAAAAGTACTATGTTCTGTTTCAGAGGAGTAGAATACTCTGTATATATTTATTAAATCCGTATGTTCAATGATATGAGAGTTCTAAAATTTCTTTATTTTTTTATCTAGTTGGATTATCTCTTTTAAAAAGGTTGTATTAAAGTGTACTACTATGATTGTGTTAATGTTTATTTGTTCTTTTGATCTCAATAGTTCTTGTTTTGTAAGGATAGGTGATCCTATATTCAGTGCATACATATTGACCAATGTTATTTCTTCTTGTTGTATTGTTCTTCCAGTTCTAACATTGTCCTCAATGGTCGCTTCTGCTGCCCATACTTTCAATAGAATTTTTAGTCTCCTGGATTTCAATTTGGTTCTTTTTCATGGACTCGTATCCTTTGCTAATTGTTCATATTTTACATCATTTTGTTTAACTCAGCTAGCTTTTTAGAAAAAAAAAAAAAAACTTTCAGTAAACTTGCTGAATATTTGTTCACTAAATCCACTACTGTTTATGTCTTCTTGAGCTCACCAAGCACACTATTGATCTGTTTTTAAAGCTTTTTTCACAAGACTTCAAATAGCCACTGTTGGAATAGAACTCCACAACACATCTTGGTCAAAATCTTAGAAATCCAACACAATAAAATCTGAAAAGTTGTTACAAAAAATCACCAAATCACTTGTAAAGGTAAATTAATTGGAATCATAGCAGATTTCTTAGTAGAACGGTGCTTCAGTTAACAAGCTTAATTCTCTCCTTGATTTGGGGGAACAGGCATTAGTGTTCATGTGTGAAAGAGGACTGAAGCTAGGTTCATCACCTGATGTTGAATTCATGAATGGAAGCAAAATTTTGCTAAACCCTTCTGCTCATGAACTGAATTGTTTGCAAACAGAAACATCTGTACACCAAGTATTACCATAAAAACCTTAAATGCTAAGAGAGCTTGAAGTACAGCATTTCAAGTTCTTAAAAAAAATACTTCTAAGCCATTTTGAATAATTCAGCTGTGGAGCTTTTGATTTCCTCCTCTCAGTGCTCTGCAAGGAAGGTCTGGGGGAGCTGGGAGTTTGGGGCAGCATTTTGTTGCCCTCTCTTCTCATTGTCTCGTGTTTCTATTGATTCAATGTGTGCGTGTTTGTGTGTGTGTGTAGAAATGCATGCTTGCATGCTGTGGTTTTTAGTTATAGAAAAAAGATTTCATTGGAAGTATAGAGATCTCTTCCACGGACATCTGTTTTTCAGTCATGCCCTGTGAGTTTGGCTACCTGTAGGTCTTTGCATCTGTCCCAAGATCTAACCACCGTGATTAATTTGCAAGAGGAAGATAGTGTTATTGGTGTAGCACTCAGTGATACAGAAAAGGACTGTGGTATTTTTCATGACACAGAGAGTCAATCTAGATATGAACATAAAGAAGTAAGTTAAGCTGTTCCAGCCAGACCCAAACCGCACCGCTGGGAGCCAAGCCTGCGCGTCCACCGCGGGTAAGCCCCCTGCGCTCCTCTGCCCGCCTCTGCGTTCCCGAGACTAACTTCCTGTTCCAGCCAGACCCAAACCGCACCGCTGGGAGCCAAGCCCGCGCGCCTGCTGGGTCAAGATCCCTGGCTCGCCATCCCCTCCCCAGCCACCCCCCCCCTTTTTTTTTTAACCCCTCCAGCCCAAGCTCCAGCACTGAACACATCAAATATCTCGTTTGGCAACCGATCTGGTCAACGAGCCTACGAGGACTACTCAATCCCAAAGCTCCACCTCCACCTACAGACCACATCCGCCGGGATTCACAAAAGCTAGCAGCCAGAGCTCCAACACAGAGTCAGGAACCTCTGTAGAGGAACCAGCTTGAAGTCTCCAGACCAAATGCCCATAGACTCAGCATAATGCCACCAAAGTGCAGAGCTCCCTTCCATACAAAATGATAACAACAAGGAGTAGGAGGCAATCTCAGGACCCTTGCCCAACCAAACCAAATACAGAAGACACTATCATGTAAGAAAATGAGAATTATACAGATGAAACCTCTGAATTGGTAGCATCTGAGGCAGACACACAAGTGCAGAAACTTATAAAGCAACTGAGATCAGAGATAACATCTGAAGTAAAAAAAGAAATACATGAAGTGGAAAAACGGCTGGAGAAATGTATAGAGGACATTAAAGCAGAAATAATATCTAAAGTTGACAAAGACATGCCTAAATCAATAGCATCCCAAGTAGGGGAACAACTACACAAAAGTAGAAAGGAGAACAGAACAGAAATAATCTCTGTATTAGAGAGAGAAAGGATAACCATAATGACAGACTTCAATACTATTAAAGAAGACATCGATAAAAAATTACAGAATAGAAAAATGATGGACTCCCTCATGGAGCAATATAGGAAAGACATAGATTGCATGAAACAGTTTCAAAGAGATATACAAGAAAATAAAACCTCGATCACAAATTGGAAGAGCCGAATGAACGAAAACGAAGATAGAGTTTTGAACCTTGAAGACACAGTTGCAGCCAGTGAAAGAGTAAGAAAGGATCTTTTAAAAACAACCAGAATGCAGGAAAAAATAATTCATCATCTGCAAGACGATGCAAAAATGAACAACGTGAGATTAATGGGAATCAATGAGAAAGAAGGAGTCAATACAAATGATATAAAAAGGATATGGACAGAAGTAATAGCAGAAAACTTCCCAAATTTGAGAAAACAATCAGATATTCAGGTAACTGAAGCCTACAGAACCCCAAATAACATCAACCCAACTAAAAACACGCCAAAACATGTAATAGTCAAGATACCAGAAATCCAGCTGAAGAATAATATACTAAAAGCTGCTAGAGAAAAGAAACAGATCACATTTAAAGGAAAACCCATCAGAATAACAGCGGATTTCTCTTCACAAACCATGAAGTCAAGAAGAGCATGGAGCAGAGTGGTTCAAGTCCTCCATGAAAACAATTTTCAGCCCAGATTATTGTACCCGGCAAAACTCTCCTTCAAGTATGAGGGAGAAGTGAAATATTTCCATGAAAAAGAACAACTAAAGAATTTCATAACATCAAAGCCAGTGCTACATAATATTCTGACAAATATTTTAGAAAGGGACCAAAATGACCCAAATCCAACAAATGAGAACAGAAAGATCCCACCAAATAGAATAACCAACTAAAAATAGGAGGAAAAATTGGTAAACACCAGCGAATAAGAGTCATGTCAGCCATAAGTCAATACATTTCAATTATAACCATCAATGTAAATGGACTCAATTCTCAAATCAAAAGAAGTAGACTTGCAGAGTGGATAAGGAAACAGAGCCCAACAATATGCTGCATACAAGAAACACATTTAACCTGTAAAGAAACTCATAGGCTTAAAGTTAAAGGTTGGAAAACAATACTACATGCTCCAGCACCTCAAAAAAAAGCAGGGGTAGCAATCCTCTTTGCAGACAGTCTAAACTTCAAACCAACA
>PVJA010053172.1:0-12057 GCA_004027025.1 Myocastor coypus
CACCACATGCTGCGCCAGCCCTGCCCTCAGGGCAGGCTGAGCTGGCCATAAAAATAAATAAATAAACAAATGTTCTGAAACAAGAAATAAAATAAAATAAAAATTTAAAAAAAAAATAAATAAATGTGAACTCTGATAAAATACATCATTTTCAGTCTGCAATTTACAGATAGCTGAAGCTGTGTAAATTAAAAGATAAGGGAGGAATACTGTATGTAATCAAAGAAAAAGCAAAGTACAAAAGAGAACTATAGGGTCGGGTGAGATGGCTCAGTAGTCTAAAGCGCCTGCTTAGGAAAGCTTAGGTGCCTGTAGAGACCGCGGTTCAATCTCCAGCACCACAGGCTGTGCCAGCCACACCCCCAGGGCAGGCTGAGCTGACCATAATTTAAAATAATAATAAGCCGGACAGGGTGGCACACGCCTGTAATCCCAGCACTCGGGAGGCTGAGGCAGGAGGATTGGTGCGAGTTTGAGACCAGCCTGGGCTACGAAAGTGAGGTCAAGGCCAGCTTGAACTGCATAGCGAGACCCTGTCTCAAAAAAAAAAGACAAAAAAATAATAATAAATACAGTTTTGCCGGGCGTGGTGGCTCACGCCTGTAATCCCAGCACTCGGGAGGCTGAGGCAGGAGGATCGGTGTCGAGACCAGCCTGGGCTACAAAAGTGAGCTCAGGACCAGCCTCAACTGCATAGCGAGACCCTGTCTCAAAAAGACAAAAAAAAATAGTTTTTTTAAATTAAAAATAAAAGAATTATAGTGCTTGCTTCAGCAGCATATATACTAAAACTGGAACAATACAGAGATTAGCATAGCCCCTGTGCAAGGATGACATGCAAATTCGTGAAGGGGTCCCTATTTTTTAGTAAATTGGGGAGAAACACACACACACAAAAAAAGAATTAAAGAACGATGTCATTTAATCCATTTTTTTGTTTGTTTGTTTTGAGGTACCAGGGATTGAACTCAGGACCCTGTGCTTGCCAAGCAAGCACTTATTCTACTGAAGTATCTTCCCAGACCTACAATAATGTCATTTAAAAAGTCTGTGGTGTATGCATATATAAGAACATGCATAACAAAACCGAGGAGCTGACTATCCCCAGGGACTATCTCTGAGGAGTGGGCTTAGGCAGGAATAGAATAATAGAGAAAATTCTGCATGGTTTCAAATTTTAGCATAAATACATCTATTTTAAAAATTTTAAATGTATCTGTAGCCGGGCATGGTGGCGCACGCCTGTAATCCCAGCACTCAGGAGGCTGAGGCAGGAGGATCAGTGCGGGTTCGAGACCAGCCTGGGCTACAAAAGTGAGCTCAAGGCCAGCCTGAACTGCATAGTGAGACCCTGTCTCAAAAAGACAAAAAAATAATAAATATCTGTATATAGTTAAAAGTCAAGAAATAAGTCAGAAGTAATCATAACTTTAGACAAAGGAGTATTCAGAGAATCTCTAGACAGAATATTTATAACCTATGGAACTCTTGTCATCACAGAAACTCCCCCACATCTTAGGAGGCATTCTATTGTTTCTGTTTATCCAGTGTAATATTAATCATCTCCCAAGAAGGGAAAATATTGTCTTTTTTTGTATTTAGTGCAGGGTGGGTCTACAGGTTCTACAGGGTCTCATACAGATTGGACTTGTAGTGATTCTCCTGTTTTCAGCTTCCCAAGCACTGGGAAACTAAAGACAGGTGCACACCACCATGCCCAGTCTCAAATCACCATTTCAGCATCCCCTGGGAGCAAGGCTGGCAGGGCAGGCGAGGGATCTAACCTCCCACTCCTGTGTCTGCCTAAACAGGCACTTTAATCCCGCTGAGCTATCTGGCTGACCCACAAGGGAAAATATTCTAACACATCTCCACACCTGAAAATCCAAAAGCATTCCTTCTTTAATGCACAGATAAAAAGAAAACAGACAATGTAGAAATTTCCACTAACCAATCTAATTTGTTCTTTCTCCTTACTGAACAAAGAAAAATCAGTTGAGGTCTATCTGGCTAGCCTACAAAGCATCCCCTATATAGCAGAGCTATTTTTCATGACCCTGAAAAAACCCTCTTTGGAAGAAACTTTAACAAAGGCCTGATCATGTTCCTAAAGAATAATGATGTGGATTTTTCAACTCAGTGTAACAAAGTCTCTTAAATTTTATTCATATAGAATTGCCTGGGACAATCTTGTTAAAATCCAAATTGTGCTTCTATATACTGAGGGAAGGGCCTGAGACTCTCCTTTGCAAAGAAACTCCCAGGTGACACCAATGCAGCCAGTCTATTTATAGAAAAGGGTACTTTCAATTGTAAAAGACTAGATTCTCAGAGTTCCTAAATTAGTATCTGCTCATAGGACCATTGCTTTGGAAAGCTATTCAAGTCAGATGGTGATAGCACTATTTATAGCATAGAATAAGCTAAATAATACACTGTTATCTTAAAGAACTCAAAAAGAAGGCTTACTCACCAAAAGATAAAAGCTGTAGCTTAGAATACAACCACTTTTTTTAAATTTTGGAGACAGGATCTCATTCTGTAATTTAGTATGGATCGCTTTTTTTTTAATTTATTTATTTATTTATTTATTTATTTATTTATTTATTTATTTATTTTCTTGTTTCAGAACCTTTGTTTGTTTATTCACTCATTTCTATGGCCAGCTCAGCCCGCCTAGAGAGCAGGGCTGGCGCAGCATGTGGTGCCGAGGATCGAACAGCGGTCCCTGAAGGCGCCTAAGCTTTCCCAAGCAGGCGCTTTAGACCACTGAGCCATCCCGCCGGGCCCCTCATTCTGTAATTTAGGCTGGACTTGAACTCACGGCGATCCTCATGCCTCAGCATCCTAAGTACTGGCATTATAGACATGTGCTGCCATGCTGGGCCTGAATCATTACTTTAATCTACCAAGAAGCTCCTGTTATTCTCTCATAATTATATCCATAATTAAAATTTCTTGAGTTTATAGTATTAAAAACAGAAGTGTGAACTGCTAATAACTTTATGTCTTATTTCAAAGCTTTTTATTATTTTAGATATCTGGACTACCATCTGTAATTTTCACAGTTTGAAAATACAGTGTTAAGTTATAGAAATAGTCCCTTTCTCTAAACAAAGATCCATAAAAATTTTGGTCTTTACCCGAGTGTGAGAACTGAAAGAATAAACCCATCTTTTACAGAGGCAGTAAAAGGATTAAAAGGTCACAACAAATCATTTGGTTGGTTTCTTTTAATTACCATTTTTATAGGCTGTAACAACACTATTTATGATTGAAGTATGACATGATTAAAGCTGACTTCCCTGAACTTGAGGCAATAATTAGAATGATTCCAGAGAGGAATGAGAATAGTTCAAGCCCAGCCTGGGCAACTCAGTGATTAGTGAGACTCCATCTCAAAATTAAAAATAAAATTAAAGGGCTGGGATGCAGCTCAATGCAAAGGCCCTGGGTTCAACCCCCAGCATAATCAATTGATCCATCAATCAATCAAAGTAAATAAATAAATATATGAATTTTAAAGGGCTGGACAACTGAAGAATGCATAAAGAAGATGCTATATTTTTGAAAAGGTGGTATTTTTATACAATGGAGTATTATTCAGCTATGAAGCAGGATAAATCTGAGGCTTTTGTGGGTAAATGGATGCAACTAGAGAACATACTCTTAAGTGAAATAAATCACACCCGCATATGCAAACATCGTATTGTCACCTTAGTGTAACAACGTGAAAGAGAAAAATGGAATGTGAAGGGTGGGATGCTGGGAAAAGGGAATGAAATTATTGAAAAGGCAAGAGTTACTGAATTGAGGAGAAAGACAGGAGAGGGATTGGGCAAAGATATATAGCTATAGCTATAGCTATAGATATAGATATAGATATAGATATAGATATATAGATATAGATATAACCAGAATGATTTGTACAACTGTACTGTGCATTTCTGCTGGCCTATGGAAAGGACTAGATAATACTTAACTTGTTTTATCTCCTCTTTTAAATTGATTGTACTTTTTCTCTTAATTTCTTACACATTTCTTTCTTTTTCCAATGTTACACGTATATATCTAGTAATACGTATAGCTGGTTGGAAGATAACACTACGTATTACAACAGATACTGTGCAATTCATATTTTGCATATTCATACTTTTTAAGGGAAATTCTATATCACTTGTATTATTTTTTCTGTTTTAATTCTAATTTGTACTCTTTTCTTTCTTTTCTTTTCTTCTCTTTTCTTTTCTTCTCTTTTCTTTTCTGTTTTTTTGAGAACAGGTCTCATTATACAGTTCAGGTGGCCTTGAGCTCACTTTTGTAGCAAAGGCTGATCTTAATCTCACACTGATCCTCCTGCTTCAGCCTTCCAAGTGCTGGGATTACAGATGCGGGGGGGGGGGGGGGGGGGGGGCCACCACACCCAGCCCTATACTCTCTTTAAAAAATAAAGAAAGGGCCCGGCGGGATGGCTCAGTGGTCTAAAAGCGCCTGCTTGGGAAAGCCTGAGCGGCTTCAGGGACTGTGGTTCGATCCCCGGCACCACATGCTGCGCCAGCCCTGCCCTCGGGGCGGGCTGAGCAGGCCATAAAAATGCGTGAATAAACAAAGAAAGGTTCTGAAACGAGAATAAATAAATAAATAAATAAATAGATAGATAGAAATAAATTTAAAGGGCTGGTAATGTATCTCAGTATGTAGTTCAATCTCCAGTACCATAAAAGGAAAAAAAAAAATCTGCAATCATATGCCCACAACTTATTTCCAAATGATTCACACATAAAATTATTTGTGGGTATAGGGATGTGTGTGTGTGTGTGTGTGTGTGTGTGTATACCAAGAGAGAATGAAAAAGCAAAAATGGTAAAATGTTAACTGGAGAATACGAGTAAAATCAATGTTCATTATACTGTTTTTTCAACTTTTCTATAAGTTTGAAATCAGTTAAATGTAAAAAGCGACTAAAAGAAATAATTTACTTCACTCATATTGCAATTTTAAATTTATCATATATATTATAGTAAATATATGATTTGAAGGCTTGAGGCTCAATATTCAAGGATCCCAAGAGTTTCATTTGCTTCATTTTTTTCTCTAAAATAAATGTTAGGGGCCCGGCAGAATGGCTCAGTGGTCTAAAGCGCCTGCTTGGGAAAGCTTGGGTGGCTTCAGGGACCGCGGTTCGATCCCGGGCACCACATGCTGCGCCAGCCCTGCCCTCAGGGCGGGCTGAGCCGGCCATAAAAATGAGTGAATAAACAAGCAAAGGTTGTGAAACAATAAATAAATAAATAAATAAATAATAAAAATAAAAATAAAAAAAAATAAAATAAAATAAAATAAATGTTAGTGCCTAACTAAAAAAAGAGGAATTTAATCAAATATTTTGCCTTAATTAGTGAAGATTTAATTTCATGTCACATGTCTTTTCATTAAGAGAATGACAATAGTGATAATCATGATAAATATGCATTTGGTTCAAAGGTCTGTAAGCAGTTAAGTCATTAAATTGCCCAGGTCGGGCTCAAGCTTAAGATCTGTTGGAGCCACCCCCCCCATACCAAAATTGCCACCATGTGTCACCATGTCTGGCTGAGATACCATATTTGAATGTAAAACATATATGTCATATACCGATGAGACATGAACTGATTATATACTTAGTTTACCAAGTATAGAGGCAAAGAAATAAAACAAATTGTTTATACTGTAAACAATTTGTTTTAATGATATTGATAAAGTTTAAACTTATTTTTGTAATATCCATCACTGACAAAATAATATATTATGTAGGCCAAAGTATTTCAAGTTAACAGGAACTCTGAGAACAATATGATGAATTAGTGAAATATGAACCAATGTAATGTTAAATATTTATTTTAAAGGGTTTGAAAAATATAAGACATGACAGATAAAACCAAATTTTGCTTAAACTAATCGCAGGCATTTTATGGCCACATGACACCATTTCACTTGCAATACTTCAATGTAATTTTTTCCTTTGGTTTCACCATCATCTCCTTTAACAATTACAGATTTCCTATGCTTTGCTCACACTTTGGTACTGGATGCTGTTTAAAGTTTTACTGTGCTGTATGACTTTTCTAATCAACAACTATGTGTGTCTTTTTGTAGTACAAAATCTTCATCTTTGCAGCTACTTTTCTGTTTCTCAAAAATATAAACATAGAATTATATAATCCAGCAAATTTAATTCTAGGTATATACTAAGGAGAAACAGAAGATAAATATATATTCATGTAAAAACTGTACACAATAATGGCATTATAGCAGCCAAACAGTAGAAACAATTAAATTCCTATTAGCTGGTGAATGAATATGTTACATCCATACAATGGAGGATTATTCAGCAACAAAAAGAAATTAAGTTCTGATATATTCTATAATATGGATGAGTCTTAAAAACATTGTTCCAGGACTGGCCAGACAGTAGATTTAAGCACCTGCAAAATGAAAGAAAGAAAGAGAGAGAGAGAGAGAGAGAGAGAGAGAGAGAGAGAGAGAGAGAGAGAGAGAGAAGCAAGAAAAGGAAGCAAGCAAGTACACACTGGGCACGCCTGCCAGGGACCAGGTTCAATTCCTAGCATGCCGTGCCAGCTCTAGCCCTTGTGCCGGCTGAAACAGCAACTGACACTGGGCATGGTGGCACACACCTGTAATCGCAGCACTTGGGAGGCTAAAAATAGGAGGATTGCTACAAGCCAAATCTACTTGTATACATTACAAAAAACATTTTACCAAATAAAGGAATGCAGACACAAAACAATAAACACCATATGAGTTTCCCTGTATGAAGCAACTAAAATAGTTAAATTCATAGAGCCAGAAAGGAGAATAGTGGTTAGTTAATAGGGGCTGCAAAAGTAAAAGAGAAATGGGGAAATTTCTAAATAGCTAATGGTATTTCTTATGGAGAAATCCTTTTGGGGATAATGAAAATGTACTTTAAAAGGACAAATTTTTTCCATGCGTGATGGTGCATGCCTGTAATTCCAGCACTTTAGGAGCAGGAAGGACCATTGCATGTTCAAGGTCACTACATAGTGAAATCAAAGCCAACCTGGAATATACAGTACAGCTACATCCCTAGCCCTAGGCCTTATGATAAAAGCCTAAACAAAATTCACTTATGTTTTATATATACCTTATACATGCATCCTGAAGTAATTTTATACAATATTCAACTTTTTTTTTTTTTTTGGTGGTACTAAGGATCAAACTCAGAACCTTGCGCTTATGAGGCAGGCACTTAAGCTGCTGATTCTCTCCTCAGCCCCAATATTCAACATTTTTGATGTACCTGTACTTTGACTACAACCTATCAAATGAGATCAAGTGTGGAGTTTTCCCCTTTGTTAGATATCATGTTGGTACTGCAAAAATTCCAGATTTTAGTGCACCCCTGATTTTAGAAATTCAGATCAAGGATGCTCAATCTGTATAAACTGACCTTAAAATGTGAGAATTATATAATTTCTACCACTTGTCATCAATAGGAAAATAAAGTTTTGTTTGTCTCTGAGTCTTTTTACATTTGATCATGGTCAAAAGGACAAGGAGTAATACATTTAAAATTTTGTATTCAGTTTTAGCAATCTTAAAAAGTATTATTTGATTTCCTTCATTTTAATCAGGAAAACAAGGATTGACACTGTTCAAAAATTAGCTATATAAGCACTTGAGAGGCTGAGGCAGGAGGGTCGATGTTAGTCTGAGACCAGCCTGGGCTACAAAAATGAGCTCAAGGCCAGCCTGAACTGCATAGCGAGACCCTGTCTCAAAAAGACGAAAAAAATTATATAATATATATTTTTTTATGTGGTAGGCTAAAGGTGATTTTTTGGTTCCTTTGTGCTTTCCTGTGTATTTTTTTTTTCACCATAAGGGTTATGTATGAGGTATCTATATAATGGGGCAACCAAATGCTATTCTTTTTTAATTTTATTTATTTTTTTTCTTGTTTCAGAACCTTTGTTTGTTTATTCACTCATTTTTATGGCCATCTCAGCCCTCCCCGAGGGCAAGGCTGGCGAAGCATGTCGTGCCAGGAATCGAACCGCGGTCCCTGAAGCCGCCCAAGCTTTTCCAAGCAGGTGCTTTAGACCACTGAGCCATCCCACCGGGCCCTGTTATTTTTTTTAAAAAGGTAGAAATAATAGGATTTTGACTGTGGCTTTAAATTTAGGCATTAAAATTAAACTGACTTCCCAGTCTCAAAGTATTCATATTTCTTGATAGTACTTATGTTTCAACTAAAAATAAAATCTAATGCTATTTGCCTATGTGAACTTGTTATTTTCAACCCAAATTAAACCTGGCCTTATATTAAACAGAGGAATTACTTTAGTCAATTTCTTTTTGTTTTCTCCTGAAATTAATGTAAAGATGCTATTAGAGTAGTCTAGTACAAAGGTATCTTTAAGTTACAGACATTTATGCTAGGGAAGTTAGCATTGAGTCTTGGCATTAACCCAAGTCAACTTCATATTTGATAGAACATCCTGACAGAATTAAAAGGGGAGTTCACAGGCCCGGCAGGATGGCTCAGTGGTCTAAAGCGCCTGCTTAGGAAAGCTTGGGCAGCTGCAGGGACCGCGGTTCGATCCCCAGCACCACATGCTGCGCCAGCCCTACCCTCAGGGCAGGCTGAGCCAGCCATAAAAATAAATAAATAAACAAACAAAAGTTCTGAAACAAGAAAAAAATAAAAGGGGACTTCACATGGAATCTGGGCACATTTTTAATATCCTGGAAGGGTCAGGGAGAGAAAATAATTGACTTTTAGTGAAATTTCATATATATGATAAATAATATATATCTTAACATATCTTAATATATATTTTAGATAAATATATATCTTAACTGAAATTATATATATATATATATATATATATATATATGTATACATATATTTATTCCTCTGTTTAATGTAAGGCTAGGTTTAATTTGGGTTCAAAATGACAAGTTCACGTAGGCAAATGCCATTAGATTTTATTTTCAGTTGAAACATAAGTACTATCAAGAAGTTTAATTTCAATGCCTAAATTTAAAGCCACAGTCAAAATCCTATTATTTCTACCTTTAAAAAAAAAAAACATTTGGTTCCCCCATTATATAGATACCTCATACATAACCCTTGTGGTAAAAAAAAATAATATACAGGAAAGCACAAAGGAACCAAAAAATCACCTTTAGCCTGCCACATAAAGATAGCCATTACTAAAATTCCGAATCATGCCTTGTAGGAATCTTAACTCATTCTTACACATAACTAATATAGCCATAGTATACATCACCTGCATTTGTGTATAAAATTTTGATCATAATATAGCATTTCAGCTTCTTTTTTCATTAAACCAAATATCTAATACACTTTTTTTCTGGCACATCTTTAATACTATAAATTTTATGGCTTCATAGCATTTCATCATATGTGTGTACCATGACAGATTTTATTGTCTGTAGTTTTAAAATACTGTAATTACGAAAATATTCTTAAGCATCTTTGTATGCATCACTGACTACTTTAATGGGACTTATTTGTAAAAAGTTAATTTCAGTGCCTGTGACTCACTCCTCATTGCTAACAGCCAAATGAAGCAGAAAAATGGAAATACAAGACCATTAGAGGAATCAAAGACAGTAATTACCTGACAAGGTAGCATCAAATCCCATGTCTTCTATTGCTTCTTTCAAGGTTTCCGGAGATGTCAGTAAAGGATCATACTCAATAGTCCCATTACTATTTTCAAGGGAGACTTGTATCGATTTTACACCTTTCTTTTTGGATATGACACCCTCAATAGACTGCACACAAGAATTACAAGTCATGCCATCAATGTTTATCACAGTTTCTTGAGTCAGAGGCTGGGTGACCATGTTCAAAGGAATCTTTTGAAGAGATGAGCTGGAGAGATAGTTGGAGGTATTTCCACTTTCACTTGCAATACTAACTGTATACTGCCCTGGAGAAACAGCCTCTAGCATGTTTCTCAGTATTTCTGGAGTGACTAAATTTGCATCATACTGTACAATAGCAGATCTATTCTCTAAAGAAACTACCACACTGCTTACATAATGGAGTGGAGATAAAGCATTTTCAATATTTGATACACAAGATTTACAGTGCATGCCATCTATGATGAAAATTGCTGTTAAATCATTGGTATATGACGGACTTTTCAGCTGTGACCCTTCTGGCGATCTGACTGGTGTGTTCTTTAGACGCTCTACATCAATAGCCCCCAGTTTGAGGTGCTTGGGCTGTTTTTTGATGTATGCTGGAAAACCTGCAGATTCAATCTGTTTCTTTATTTCTTCTACTGTGATAAGATGAGGTTGATAAATAATAGTAGCTTCCTGGTTGTCCAAGGAGACTAGTTAAAAAAAAAAAGTCATTCAGTTATTCATGAGCACTTCAGAATCAGTAACTATTTCTCTCTTACTCTTCTCATCTTTTGTTAAAATAATTTTATCGCCGGGCGTGGTGGCGCACGCCTGTAATCCCAGCACTCGGGAGGCTGAGGCAGGAGGATTGGTGCAAGTTCGAGACCAGCCTGGGCTACAAAAGTGAGCTCAAGGCCAGCCTGACCTGCATAGCGAGACTCTGTCTCAAAAAGACAAAAATATTAATAATAATAATTTTATCCTTTTCAGAAAATATGATTGACATAGATTAAAACTAGTAAAAACTATGACCACTGTTGCTATGGTCTCCAAGTTTCTGCATTCCTGAGTAGAAATATGTTAGAAGTTATGAGTGTTTCTCAAGAATGTTAAGAACCTTGAGCTCCATAAATCACTACACAGCTGCCTTTTCTGTTAAGCTACAGGCCAAAACTCATGTAATCTTTAATTATAATTACTAACTTTGCCAACAGTAATACTGAGTATATGCTATGCCTCAAATCAGTGAAATGATAAACATTCTAGTCCCATGGTTTCTAAATTCATGCTTAACAATAAAGCAAAAGGTTAAAAAGATAAAAAAAGAGAACTGTCTTACAAAACAAAGTAACATCAGGTACCTTTAATTCGCTGAACACCTTGCAGTTTCCCAAGTTTTCCTTCAATGGTGCTAGTACACGAATGGCAGGTCATTCCTTCCACTTTCATCTTCACCATAACTTCACTTGCTGGAGCCATATTGCGAGCTTCACAACTTCTTGAGTTTTTCTCCAGAGTTCCAATGTCCAAATTTAGGTCTGGAACTAGCTCTATTATCTGATTAGCACTCACTATAGAAGGAATTATTGTCACTACCACAGTTTTTTGCTGTGGGGAGATTTTAATGTCTGTCACACCCTTGGTCTTCAGCAGCGTGCTTTGGATATGGTCCCATGGCAAAGCCAGTGGGTCAGTAACAGTCAGAAACACAGTATCAGTTAACACAGGGAGAGGATTAGGATTATGGAGAATAGCATCAAACCCCATGTCATCAATTGCTTCCTGTAGTGTCTTTGGAGTCTGTAGTTTAGAGTCATAAATTATGGTTGCACTTTTTTCTTCCAGTGAAACCTTTTGGAAGGAAATTTCAGAAGTCAGTTTAATTAAACTACATGACATAAGAATTTTAAAAATGCAATTGAAGTATGTTAAAAATGAAATTACTCTAATAAGGTCTCGTTATTCATTTTCATCTTTACTATTTTTGAGGGAAAAAACAGTGTCTTGTCTATATAAAAGAAAAGTAAAGCAATATATAAGTCTATGTGAGTGTAGTACCAATTGGGTCTTTAAAACATGTGCATGGCCAGGCGTGGTGGCGCACACCTGTAATCCCAGCACTGGGGAGGCTGAGGCAGGAGGATTGGTGAGAGTTCGAGACCAGCCTGGGCTACAAAAGTGAGCTCAAGGCCAGCCTGAACTGCATAGTGAGACCCTGTCTCAAAAAGACAAAAAAAAATGTGCATGGGCACACACACCCTACAATTTCTTTCCTACTATCTCCTTTCATAAACGGGTTTAATACCTCACACTAGCCGGGCGTGGTGGCTCACGCCTGTAATCCCAGCACTTGGGAGGCTGAGGCAGGAG
>PVJA010053173.1:0-12083 GCA_004027025.1 Myocastor coypus
ACACATACTGTCTTTTCCATTTAGCTCATTTTTTAAAATGTACAGTTTACCAAGGTGAGATTATTCTACCAGGTGAACAAGACCTTGAAGCTCCCCACATAACAGTTTTTTTATGCGACTCAGGACGCACTTTGGAATTAAATGTAAGGTGAAAAATATAAGACATGGGGTTACTGGGTTGACATGAAGGTTTTATTATGAGTGCAGAATGCTGAGGGTTGAGTGATGGATTTCTGTCCATAATTTGGGTAGAAACTAGCCACCAATGAAAAGGTGTTATGAGTGGAGCTTTTAGTATGAAAGCTCTTCTTTCACTCAGTACTAAGACGAGGTAGCTTTACATAAGGACTGGATAGAAGTCAAGTCCTTCTTTCTTTGTCCTATCACTCCTTCCTCGGACAACACAGTATAGTGCCCCAATGTAATTGTTGATTGAGTGTGTCAACTCGAGAACTTGAGAAGTTTAAGTAAATGACTCAGCAAATCTGCACCCTAGAGCAGCTCCCTGCCCAGAAATTATGAAGGAGGAATGGGGAGGAAGAATCAGCTTCCTATCTTTGGAGAAGCTCCAGTCTGCAATCAACTTCGATGTCATCTCTTGGCTTCTAGTGCAAGCTCAATGGCTTCCACCTCAAATCCTTCAAGTTTCTGACACAGGGGCTTCAGCGTTCCATCACAGACTCATTGGGCTCTCAATACGGACTTGCATGGAGCACTGTGGCGAGGTCTACACCTTGGCCTGAGCCCTTCAGATTCCAGTGTGTAGACACTTCTGCACATTTCCTTATCCAGCTCTGTGGTTGAACACCGTAAGCCAATCTTGTAACTTCTTGTATATTTACACATCTTGTGCTATACCTGCTTCTCTACTAAAACCTTGACTGATATACACATGAAGGATGCAAAAAGAGATATTTTGCCTAAAGCCTCCCAGCTTCCGAATAGTGAAAGCATCAAATTCTGGGTTATTTTTCAATAAATACTCCAGTCTTGTGTATGTTATTATAGCAGAAAAACTAGATTAAAGACCCTTGGTAATAGAAATAACTTCTGCTTTTCAGAAAATCTATCATTGCTATCAATAGTTCATATAAGTTTCCTGAAATTTAAAAACTTATTCAAGCTACAACATTTTTTAGAAATGCCTGTTGAAAACTATTAAGTACTTTAAAAATTTAAAGGTGGGCGTTATTCATGAAGAAAATGTACTGGAGCATTATAGAAAATTTATTGCTATTTTCTTCTTTAAGCTTATTCAAGAGATCAAGCTCTTTTAAATAGGCTGCTCTTATGCTTTAGCTATAAAATACACTGATATATTTTCGACTACATAGATGCTGGCTTTCTCACGTATAAACTAGGCAAATTTGGCTGAAATTTTCTAGCTTTCACAGGTGCAAATGTGTTTAATACTTACATCTTACAGTGAATATATTGAACCCTAGAGCCATGAACTTCAAATTAAAGAACATCTGCTTGGCAATGTTTTCTTACATGAACAGGAATCAAGATATAAGCAGATAGAGAATTGTGAAGAAAAGGAAATACTTTTTTACATTAAAAGTTTAATTTCAAAAATTATATTCTTCTAGAGGTTAGTTAAAATTTGCATTATTTAACTGAATTATTGTGTTGGTGGGCATATCTATGAAGAAATCATTCTTGATTCAAGAATCGCTTACTAATTTTTAAGATGACTCCTCATAATGAACAATCTATCTTTTAGATAGATAGATAGATAGATAGACAGACAGACAGACAGACAGACAGATAGATAGATCTGAAAGTATACTTTAACTTTGACTTCTATTATAGGCTGACTCTGAAAAAATTATGGAAAGAAAATATCACCTTGATGTTGCAAAGATTGGTATTTCTGGAGCTAAAGAAAACACAATGGACTGTTATAAATTTATTTTTCTATTTAGAAATTATCTCTTTGGTTTTAAAAAATATTAAGCTCTTTTTTCTATTTCTGTACAATGTAATATTTGTGTAACGAAGTGCCAGAAATATAAATAAACTTTAATCATGTAGTTGACAGAGCTTCCTATCACTTGAGCTTATGAGAAAGATAATTTAAAGATCCATTAAAAATAATCCTACACCTCTATTTACAAAATCATTTTCAAATCTAAGCAGTAAAAAAAGAATTGAACGATATTTACTGAACTCCTCATATAGATTTTAAAATTACTTGATTCTTATTTATTTGATTAATTTATTACAGAGTCCCATTGTGCTATTCAGGCTGGCCTTTAACTCAGCTATGTAGTCCTCACTGGTGTTGAATTCCGAGCTATCCTCCAGCTTCAGCTTCCTGAGTCCTGAGACTGCAGGCATGTGCCATGGTTTTGGAACCGCTGAGGCTGAAGACTGGTCAAGGCCAGACAGGTCAGAGAACAGAATGCACCAGGCAGTTACCCTGCTTGTGTCAGAGACACACATCTCTGTGCCACAGCACGGCACTAACTTTGTCAAATTCATAAATACCTGCCCCTCTGCTGATTGAGCAGCTCATTTTCTCTGAGAGAGAGGCTCCACATGACTTTCTTTCTACATCCTCTCCTCCTGTATACTATGATCATCAACAGCTTCTTGGATCCCAACATGCACCATACTCAGCACCTAATATATTTTTATGTTGCCTGTTGAGATAATTTTGTACATATAAATATAATGTTTTGTCAGAAATATACCTGTACTTTATACAATTACTTTTTAAAATGCAACAATTACTAAGCAATAATATAAATGTTTTCATTGAGTCATTAAAATTGTTGGGATTTGAGGACAGCAAAATAGCTCAGCAGATTAAAGCACCTGTAAGCAGGCACAGGAGCCTGGGGTTAGATCCCCTGGCCTAGGGTGCCGGCCCCACCCCCAGGGCATGCTGAGATGGCACTTCAGAATGGCCATTCTGGTGCACACCTGTAAGCCCGGCTCTTGCCAGGCTGTAAACAGGCAGATCGCTATGAGGCTGATGTAGTAATGAGACCCTGAACACCCTGCAGATCCTTCCCTAAACTTAAAAAAAAAAAAAAAAAAAAAAAAAGAATGTGATTGCCAGGGTCAGAATACATGAAAACACAAAAAGTGAAGGATGTGTCCCAAGGTAATTCTTTCCCTAATGATATATTTCATTTAAGTTTAAGACAAAATTGAGACTACAAATAGGTCACACTGAATTAGAGTAAATTACCTTGTCAAGAAAAGATTGAAAAGCATTTGCTGTACTAGAACTTGCCCTTATTTTTTGCTACTGGCAAAAAAAATATCAATTCAGGACCTAATTTTACTCAGGTAGACAGGTTCCAGAAAAGGAAACCTAGAAAGGAATCTTCTCTGCTCAGTTACTTCTGTTTTTTTTTTTTTTTTTTTTTTTTTTTTTTTTTTTTTTTTTTTTTTTTTTTTTTTTTTTTTTTTTTTTTTTTTTTTTTTTTTTTTTTTTTTTTTTTTTTTTTTTTTTTTTTTTTTTTTTTTTTTTTTTTTTTTTTTTTTTTTTTTTTTTTTTTTTTTTTAGAATTTTATTTTATTTTATTTTAGTTTTCTTGTTTGAGAACTTTTGTGTGTTTATTCACTCGTTTTTATGGCCGGCTCAGCCTGCCCTGAGGGCAGGGCTGACGCAGCATGTGGTGCCAGGGATCCAACCACGTCCCTGCAGCCGCCTAAGCTTTCCTAAGCAGGCGTTTTAGACCACTGAGCCATCCCGCCGGCCCCTGCTCAGTTACTTCTTGTACCTTGCGTTGGCTAGTTGAAAAGTTATCACTTGCCTAACTAAGAACAAGCAAAAAGTTGGACAGGATGCGTGGCTTGTTGTTCATATGCAGTTCTTTCCACATGGAAATTTTATTTTATTATTTATTTATTTATTTATTTATTTATTTTTGTCTTATTGAGACAGGGTCTCCTTATGCAGTTCAGGCTGGCCTTGAGCTCACTTTGGTAGCCCAGGCTGGTCTTGAACCCGCACCGATCCTCCTGCCTCAGCCTCCTGAGTGCTGGGATTACAGGTGTGCGCCACCACCAAAATTTTACATTCGAGTGACAGAAAATAATTACCAGCCTAATCCATCATCTATTTATTATACGTTAACACCCTCACATATGCACACAGACTGAAAACCATGTTTTTTCACAACATGAAAAGAAAATAGTGTTTCTGAAATAAAGTAGTAAAAATTGTGTTGACCACCCACAAAAATTTAAATAACAGAAAAGTCAATTAATTTCAAACTGTGGTGAGAACGTAATAATAATCAGACACATAAATATAGGACAATTTTTATAATTTATGCCCTAAATATTCATCTGTTCTATCTATAGTTAAAGGCATTTATGCAATTGATGGTAGAAATACAGAATGGTATAATGTTTGCAGAATATGTTACAAAATACAGCATTACTGGAAGTACTAATACTACTTGATCAAGCTATCTTTTTCTTTGTGATTCATCCTATGAAATCATTTATTTGCTAAAGGGCATAATGTTTTCATTGAATGTTTTATAATTATGAGAAATATAAAGAGCTAAATATTAACTCACAAGAACATGATTAACTTATGACCGGAATGTAAATTATAAAATGTCATGCCTAACTTAAAATCAAATTTAAGATGGTTTAAATGAGCCTATGATAGTTGAATTTTGTATTTATTTACTCAACTGATATCATATTAGGCAAACAGAAATCAAAAATGATAAGGGACTTCAGAGACACAGCAATAGTTATAAAGATATACTGTAGTTTAAAAAGCAAAAAAAAAAAAAAAAAAAAAAAAAAAAATAGCTAGAAACTTAAAATCTCATGGCCGGGCGTGGTGGCTCACACCTGTAATCCCAGCACTCGGGAGGCTGAGGCAGGAGGACCGGTGCGAGTTCGAGACCAGCCTGGGCTACAAAAGTGAGCTCAGGACCAGCCTCAACTGCATAGCGAGACCCTGTCTCAAAAAGACAAAAAAAAAGAAAAGAAACTTAAAATCTCTTATAATAAGGCATAAACAAAATACTATCAAAAATTCAGGGATTTTTAAGAGGATTATGGGGGCTCAGTAGAATAAGTGTTCACCTGGCAAGCACGAGGGCCTGAGTTCAATCCCCAGTTCCAACAACAACAAAAAATAAACAAACAAAAAATAAATAGATAAATAAATAAATAAATAGAGAATTATGAAGAATAATATTTTATAACAGCTAAGCATGTCAAGAGCATCAAATCTGTTTTATTCTTTAAAAATGCAAATTCTCCCATTGTATTTTGAACATAGGAATCCAAATGTCTTAAAGATCAGATTCGGATTCCTAGTCATCTGCCTGTTTACAGCCTCCCAAGAGTTGGCTCAGTTGCCTCTTAGCACACCCTAGGTCTGGGTGGGCACAGTAGGCCCGGGGATCCAGCCCCCAGCCCCTGAGTCTGCTTGCAGGCCCTTTAATCCACTGAGCTATTTGGCTGGTCCTCTGTTTACAAATCAATGGTCTTTTTTAGTGATCACAGTGCTTATCAGGTGGAATAGACTGTGGCAGCTCTAGAACTTCAAATGATGGACCAGTTTTTAGAAAATGGAAAGAAAAGCAGGGAAGAGCCTAATATAAATGCCCTATGGAGGCCAGTAGCTTGAGTGTGTCATTAGAAGGTGTGCCCAGGTAGAGGTTGCTCGTTTTGGTGACCTGGAGAGCTCAGCTCACTCTCTGGCTGCCCGCTTCTTGCTCTACTTGCTGGCCATCACAGTGCAAACACCTTTCCTTCACTAGGCTCTCTTGACCTTGGTGTGGGCTGAATATAGTATAAATGAAGCATAACCTCGGAAAATGGGAGCCAAGATAAACCAGTTCTCCTTTCAGGTGCAGACATCAGGCACTGGGCCTCAGCAAAGGCAACGTGATTATGGATACAGAATGTTTTCCTCAACCACACAGCACAAAGCCTAAGGACTAGCGAGATTCCAGAGCCTGAATCAGATGCCAGCTGCTTCTGTCTCAGCCGTCTTTAACGGCTCCCTGCCTTGTACAAAAATGGCATTAATTTCTCTATCTTTAAGTCTTAAAGTATATCAATTTTCTATCACTTTCCTAAACATCTCTGAAACACAGTCTTGAAGATATGTTTTTAGAGCTGCTGGATCCACTGGTCTGGGGAACTGAAGTTCCAGAATTCAGATCTGAGCTGTGTATCTATCCCTATACTACATGAGGTTGACCATGTCTGTTTTAGATTCATGTGTTACTGATTGCCATGACAGCGGCAAGAGGCAGACACATTACAGAAGGTTTCATGGTAAGACTCGAACAAAAATATCCTTGCTGCTCTTTTGAATGTTCAAGGTAAACTATCAAGTGAAGTAAAATAGGCTGAATCCTACTGTTTGTTTGTTGGCTTTTAGTACAAGGTCTAACTACACAGTTCAGACTCATAGTGATTCTCCTGTTTTCAACCTCCCTAGCACTTGGAATCACAGACATGCACCACCACAATAGAATGAACCTTATTTCTTCTTTGGCTCAAAAAGTAGACTACGTTTAGTCTGAAAAGCCACGCAGTAATTTGGAAACAGTCTGACTCAGCACTCAACATCTCTGATAAGCTTTGCTGGGTGTCAGGGCAAGATTCAGAATTATTACAGAGAACTCAAATAAGATGAAGACTGAACAGTGTCCATTCAAGTTCATGAGAAAAAAAAATGCTGACCTTGGCAACAAAGCTACCAGATCTTAGCAGGAAGGGAGTCAGGTGGCTGAGCATTGGGAACTGTGACAGAGAAACAAGGGAGTAGATGGAAGTGAGGAAAGCACTTTTATTTCTTCATGATTTCGAAGGCAAAGGTAACAGTGAAAATAACAGCTTCCTAAACTTAGAAATAAAACATAGCAACTATGATTATCGCTACGCTGTTGGAGTTACGAGGAACTATGGTAGGTTTTATATATACATTCTAAATCATTCACATTGAGTAGGTACCATTTTATAGTCAGTAAAAATAAAAAGTTCCCAAAGTAAGTATTTAGACTTCAGCTCCAAAACACTATAAGGAAAAGATGAGTGTCATCCATAATCCAGCTTGTGGCATGCTTCCAAGTAATATGAACATCTGGATGTCCTGCAGGAAATGGAGAGGTGTGTGTGCGGCCCTGGGGTGCCAAGAAGCACCTGTAAATTCTCAGAAGAGTTCAGGTTATACCCTGGAGCTGTTATGGGAAACTGTACATCTCATTGACAGCTTTTCTGCTGAAAACATCAATAATCTTTCATTGTGGGCTGCAGAACCCGGGCAAGACTCTGAGGGCTCATTCCAGTAACTTATAGCTTTGCAGTTCACGTCGGCAGCAGATTTATGTAAGAATCTTATAGTACAGATGAGAAGGTGGAAGGGCGTTTGGGGACATGATCTTACCCTCTGAAAACCAGTGCTAAAGTTCTCCCTAAAAACAAAAACACACCAAAGCAAAACAAAACAGAACAAAACCAAAAGCTAATGTTTTTTTTTTCTAATGTTTCCCTTGCTCTTGTCTGCAATTTGGTAGAATGTCCTATCAAGCCATTTTAGTTATAAGAGTTGTAACACATTTGTAAAATAAAAACGTGAGAGGCTAATTATTACTTGAACGTAATTCAAATTAAAATGGTTTTGTTTTTTGCACTTAGAGTGGTCTAAAGATATTTTAGCTTTTCAGCAGATATTTACTCACATTTCTGCCCTTTCCTGAGAAAATATGAATTTAGCATCTAATATGTATCTGTCATCTACATGTGGTTGTTTAAATCTTTATTAATTAAAGTCAAATAAAAAGGAAAAGTATCTTTCACTCCAACCATGTTTTTGGTGCTTAAAACACAGTTTTTGCTGGTTGCTGTACTGTACTATAGCGGAATAAGGTTGCCTCCTCATAGATTTTTGGCACAGATCTGTAATCCCCTGGTAGATACTATTATTTGAAGTGTCCAGAGATACTCAATCATTATAGCAAAGGATGCATTGCAATAAAAAATATTCATTTTCTGAGGGGGAACAATGTCATTTCATTGGTAGATTTCATAGGAATCTTCCATTTTCTTAAAGTGATGTGTTGGACGACCAGGTCTCCATAAGCATCATTATTGACCAGTGAGTGGGCAGCGCCAATTTCCTGAAAGAGAAGACCAACACTTAGATAATAGGAAAGGCTGAAAGAACAGTTTGCATTCTGGGTGATTGTTGCAAAGTTCATAGGTAGGAATGGTGAGAAATAAATATAAATAAGCCAGGTACCTGGTATTTCTGTGAAATAGGTCTTTCCTTTTAATCCAGGGATGAAATTTATGAAAGAAATGTTTTTGTACCATAGTTGCATCATTTTAATTTAGGTGTTTAACAGCTCAAAGACAAATGATCACAAAAATATTTGTATGTAGATTTCCAGAATAATATTCATTTTAAGGTATGGTGGGACTCCTCCGTGGGGATCTCCGAAGGCTATTTTCTTTACCCTGCATTGCATGACGGATATATAGTTTGCTTACATGATTTGGCTATTATCACCTGTGCTGCCATAAACAATGTTATGTATGTAGCAATATAAAATGGATTACTATTCTTTTAAAAAGAAAAATAACTTGAGACATTTGCAAGAAAGTGGACATGCCTGGAAAGCATAAAGTTAATTAAAATAAACCAGATCTAGCCGGGCGTGGTGGCTCACGCCTGTAATCCCAGCACTCGGGAGGCTGAGGCAAGAGGATCGGTGTGAGTTCGAGACAAGCCTGGGCTACAAAAGTGAGCTCAAGGCCAGCCTCAACTGCATAGCGAGACCCTGTCTCAAAAAGGCCAAAAAAATAAATAAATAAAAAATAAAAAAATAAAAAATTAAATAAAATAAAATAAACCAGATCCACAAGCTTCAACATGACAAAATATCTCTCATTTGAATAAAACAAAGTGTAAATAAAGAGTGAAATAAAGGTTGTTTTGAAGGAAACGGAAGGATAGTTTTTTTTTGTGTAAGCATAAAGGACTCTAAGAGACAGAAGGTGTGAGGAGAATGGGAAATAAAATAAAAATGACATTTTATGTACATGTAGCACATATCCACAATGAATGGAAGCCTTGCAATTTATAAAGAAGAACTAAAATTAATATGAGTAATAACAAAAGAGAGAAAGGAGACATAGAGATGGATGAAGTGAGGTGGGTGGGGTAGCAAAGGGAGCAGACAAGAACCAAGGTGTGTTGTGCGCAAGCTCCTACTTCCTTGTTAAAGATAAACTTTATATCCTGCGAATGCGAACTGGCAAAAAAAAAAAAAAAAAACTGAAGCACAAAGGAGCCAAAATGGTGAATATTTTAAAATCAATATAGTAAGGAATCATTGATTATATTCAGTGGGTTCTGGAGATAAAATCTCATTGTTAACTCAGACTTAACATTTTGTTCTTGTTATTGTTGCTGACTGAATGATATTAAAGTTATCTGAGAGTTCCTGTCCCCACCGAGTCCCAGCCAGTAGAACAGGCCGCGCGTCCGCCGCGGTCTAACCTCCAGCACCGAACCCATCAAACATCTTGTCTGGCAACCGGTCCGGTCCACGAGCCTACCAGGACTACTCGATCCCAAAGCTCCATCTCCACCTACAGACCACGTCCGCCAGGATTCACAGCAGCTAGCAGCCAGAGCTCCAGCACAGAGTCAGGAACCTCTGTAGAGTAACCAGCTTGGAGGCTCCAGACCAAACGCCCATAGACACAGCATAACGCCACCAAAGTGCAGAGCCCACTTCCATACAAAATGATAACAACAAGGAGTAGGATGCAATCTCAGGGCCCGTGCCCACCCAAACCAAATACAGAAGACACTATCATGTAAGAAAATACGAACCATACAGATGAAACCTCTGAATTGGTAACATCTGAGGCAGACACACAAGTGCAGAAACTTATAGAGCAACTGAGATCAGAGATAACATCTGAAGAAAAAAAAGGAAATACATGAAGTGGAAAAACGGCTGGAGAAACATATAGAGGACATCAGAGCAGAAATAATATCCAAAGTTGACAAAGACATGCCTAAATCAATAGCATCCCAAGTAGGGGAACAACTACACAAAAGTAGAAAGGAGAACAGAACAGAAATAATCTCTGTATTAGAGAGAGAAAGGATAACCATAATGACAGACTTCAATACTATTAAAGAAGACATCGATAAAAAAAATTAGAGGAGAATAGAAAAATGATGGACTCCCTGACGGAGCAATATAAGAAAGACATAGAACGCATGAAAGAGTTTCAAAGAGATATACAAGAAAATAAAACCTCGATCACAAGTTGGCAGGGCGAATGAACGAAAATGAATATACAGTTTCCAACCATGAAGACACAGTTGCAGCCAGTGAAAGAGTAAGAAAGTATCTTTTAAAAACAACCACAATGCAGGAAAAAAATAATACATCATCTGCAAGACGATGCAAAAATGAACAACGTGAGATTAATGGGAATCAATGAGAAAGAAGGAGTCAATACAAATGATATAAAAAGAACATGGGCAGAAGTAATAGCAGAAAAATTCCCAAATTTGAGAAAACAATCAGACATTCAGGTAACTGAAGCCTACAGAACCCCAAATAACATCAAGCCAACTAAAAACACGCCAACACATATAATAGTCAAGATAACAGAAATCCAGCTGAAGAATAATATACTAAAAGCTGCTAGAGAAAAGAAACAGATCACATTTAAAGGAAAACCCATCAGAATAACAGCAGATTTCTCTTCACAACCCATGAAGTCAAGAAGAGCATGGAGCAGAGTGCTTCAAGTCCTCCATGAAAACAACTTTCAGGCTAGATTATTGTACCCGGCAAAACTCTCCTTCAAGTATGAGGGAGAAGTGAAATATTTCCATGACAAAGAACAACTAAAGAATTTCATGACATCAAAACCAGTGCTACATAATATTCTAACAAATATTTTAGAAAGGGACCAAAATGACTCAAATCCAACAAATGAGAACAGAAAGATCCCACCAAATAGAGTAACCAACTAAAAATAGGAGGAAAAATTGGTAAACACAAGCGAATAAGAGTCATGTCAGTCATAAGTCATTACATTTCAATTATAACCATCAATGTAAATGGACTCAATTCTCCAATTAAAAGAAATAGACTTGCAGAGTGAATAAGGAAACAGAGCCCAACAACATGCTGCATACAAGAAACACATTTAACCCATAAAGAAACCCATAGGCTTAAAGTTAAAGGTTGGAAAACAATACTACATGCTCCAGCAACTCAAAAAAAAGCAGGGGTAGCAATCCTCTTTGCACAGTCTAAACTTCAAACCAGGACTGATCAAACGAAAGAGAGAAGGCCACTACATACTGGTTAGGGGGAAAATTCATGATGAAGATGTAACACTCATAAATATATATGCACCCAACATAGGAGCAGCAAGCTATATAAAAAAAAAACGTTAATGGACCTGAAAAATCTCATATGCTATACTACAATCTTAACAGGAGACGTCAACACTCCGTTATCCGAAAAAGATAGGTGAAGCAAACAAACAATCAGCAAAGAAGTGGCAGAACTGAATCAGAACTTGGAACAATTGGACTTAGTGGACATATACAGAGTGTTCCATCCAACTACCTCAAAATACAGATTCTTCTCAGCTGCACATGGGACATTTTCTAAAATAGATCATATATTAGTCCATAAATCATGCTTAAGTAGATGCAAGAAAACAGAAATTATCCCATGCATATTATATGACCACAGTGCAATCAAATTGGAAATAAATGACAAAAGAAACCATAGGAATTTCAGGACTACATGGAAACTAAACAGCACTCTTCTCAACAATCAATAGGTCACAGATGAAATTAAAGAAGAAATAAAACAGTATCCATAATTTAATTAAAATTCAAACACAACCTACCAGAATTTGTGGGATGCAATGAAAGCAGTTCTCAGAGGGAAATTCATAGCTCTGAACTCACACATTAAGAAAACAGAACGGGAACAAATAAACAATCTTACACAACACTTAAACCGACTAGAAGCGGAAGAACAAACGAAATCCAAAGCCCAAAGGCGGGAGGAAATTATAAAGATTAG
>PVJA010053174.1:0-12079 GCA_004027025.1 Myocastor coypus
CCTCCCCTCCCTTCTCCCCTTCCTTCCTGTCCCCTTCCTCCCCTTCTCCTCCCCTCTTTCTCCCCTCCCCTCCCTCCCTCTCCCCTCCCCTCCCCTCTTCTCTCTCCCCCTCCCTTCCCTCCCTTCTCCGTGGGGTAGTCAGCATGTGTAGACAGTACAAATGACATTCTGAAGAAATGACAGTCTTGAGGAAAATGGACTTTATTGAAACAGTCAAAGTTACTCTGTCTGGTACCGGGGAACATGACCAGTCTGTAGGTGCTTGGTGACCTTTTATCTGCCCCCAAAGTCTCAGGGACGTGGGGTGGGGAGAGAGTGGAGGAGGAGAAAGAAGTGAACGAGAGGAAGGAGCAGGATTTTTACTTGAGTATCAAAGAGGAGTAGTAAAGCTAGCATCTTGGGACCCTTGGGAATGGCAGAGGGAAGGCGGGGGTGGGGCGTGGCCCTGCAGCACAGAGGCGTAGCTCTCAGCCGAGTGCTGGAGACGCTGCTGCCTGGAAGGGGCCGTGGGTGACGCCCCGCTGAATATTTCAAGGTAGCTGGGAGGGATAACTTTACTTTCAAGGAGAATTAAGCGTGTGCTATACGAGAAGACGGCTTTGCTAGGAGCCTTGTTAGGGAACCGGCGTGGATGGCGGGGCACAGCACTATTCTCGGCACCTGTGTGCAGTTACTATGCCAGTGCACAGCAAAGTGAGTGACCTTACAGTGAGAAGACCCTTCCCGGTCGCTCTGGGCGCTAGGGCTGACGGCAAGGCTGTCGCTGCGTTTAAGGCGGCACTGGGAGAATTTGAAATAGGAGTCACATGGCACTCTTCCGGCTTTGATGGCGAAGGTTAAGGCTCAGAGGCGCCCGCCCCACGTCACTCAGCCAGTCGGCCCACGTGACAGTATTTAGAATTAGGTTAGCTTTGCCAGCCTGCCCCCTGCAAAGTCCCCTTTTCGCTCCATGATTCTCTCCTCATCTTTCCCAGTTCTTCATTTTCATGTATGCTAAAGCACCCCTGGCAGCCATCTCTGTAAAGGCTCCCGTGGCCTCGGACTAAGTGGGCTACACCCCCCCCCCCCCCCCTTGAGAGCTGCTTGTGGTGTTCTGAGACTGGCTTTCCACACACAATCACATTTGAGAATGCCATCCAGTGTAATAATTGAAGGAAAATACTTTTCAGCTGCTACAACCACAATGTAAGAAAGGAAATTAAGCTGACTCAGTTCTGTCTCTTTCAAGTTCAAATTGCTAGATTTTCCTGGCTGGAACACAAAATGAAATCAAATGAAAGGGTCAGAAAGTTATGAAAGAAACTGAAATGAATGGACATGAAAGGATGATGAGGACATTACGATAACCGGGTCGTTAGCAAGAGGACTGCAGGTGGCTCGCTGGAGGGACCAACGCGGGGGACCTTCCCTTTCCCAGGCTGCGTGCAGACTTTACACATGTGGTGGCTCCTATTCAAATAAATGTCATACTGTGGTACTGTTTTAGGTTACTAGAAAGCTTGCAGGGACAGCACGGGTGGTTTGTGTGCTCGCTTCCGCGGCCTCTGACAGCAGCATCTTGTGGCCTTGAGTCTTGGTAGGTCATGGTGAAGGTGAAGCCTGTGGGGTGGCCGAGTCATGTCACTGAGACGACACCAAGCTGTGCTTCTGCTACCTGCCACGGTGCCTGCTTGGCTGGACCAGAGGCTAGGTAGCACCCTCTGGGGAGCCAGGAGCCCAGAGGTGTGGCCCAAAAGGCTGCCCGCATCTCTGCCTTTCTCCTTTCCCTGCTTATAGCTTGCCTCTGAGGACTCCAAGCTACGTTCTGATTGCTTGGTAGATTGATTGAATGCGGTGCTGAAGGCCGAAGCCAGGGCCTTGTGCATGCTGGACAAGAGCTCGACCTCTGGGCCATATCCTCAGCAAGAGAGGAAACGCAACAACATAGAACCTTGACCGCAGCTTACAGAAGTTGTCCAATGTTGACGTTCTTTCTTTTGTATTTTAGGACAGGGTCTACAGGGTGTTGAGGGTCTCACTACTAGATTTGGCTCATAGTGATCCCTCTGTTTACAGCCTCCTAAGAGCTGGGATTACCAGCTTGTGCCACCATGCCCAGTCTCAATTGCTATCTCAGTGCACCCAGGGGTTGGGGGCCCAGTGTGGCAGGCCTGGGGATTGAACCCCTGGCCCCTGTGCTTGCTTGTAGAAGCTTTAATCCACTGAGCTATTTGGCCAACCCTCCTGTTTACTTTCTAACTAGGAGGTGAAACATCATGCCAAACTCCCCAAACTTAAGAATGTCCCTAAGGCACTTTTGCCGGGAAAATCACTCGCAGCAATTTTCCCTGGCAGATCTCACCATTTTTATGATCAGATGCAGATGCACATGGGATTATTATAGGGCATAAAGTGAAACGTGTATTTTAAGAGTAGAACTCATCCGGAAATGGGACTCTGGCAGTTCCTGGCCTGTGCGCGCCCAGTGTAAGGATTTACTGTGTGCTGCATATATGGCTAATTATGTGATTCAAAAAATGTAGAAAGGCTACTACTGCATGCTGATGGCCACAACTTTGGAGGTGATGTTTCAGAATCAGCTGGAACAGGTGCCCCTGCATGAGTCGTGCAGCCCCCTCCACCCAGGGCCTGCTCACCACTCCCTCGTGGGGTCCTGGCCTGCATGCCTTCCCTTACAGGGTGACTGTGTGTTCTACTGCAGTACAGATGAAAAGATGGGCCACACCTGTGAATGGAGGGCCCGTCTCGTGCTCCTCAGGCCCTGCTGGGGAGCACTGACCTCTGCTAGGTAGGCTGGGCCCCACTGGTCAGCCCTGCGTGTTCCATACCGGCCCCAGGAGGGAGGAGGAGCTGACCTCTCCAGGTAAGAAGATGGAGTGTCTGGATGAGGTGAGGTCCTGTCGCCCCCAGCCAGGCTGGAGTCTGGAGGTTTGAGCCGCAGCGTCTGCTCAGCAGTCAGAATCAACTGCACGCCTTGCCTTCCTATGGTGCGGATGTAGCTCATGGGTCCCTGGCAAGGGATGGCAGTGGTGGCTTGGGAGGGAGAGATTTGAGGAGCGTGCAGTCAGGGCCCGAGCTGTGCCTGTGCAGTGTAGCCCTGGTCTGGTCCTTACTGTTGGTTTCCTAGTCTTTATGGTGGGCAGCGCTCGAGACCTGTGGCTGCAGCTAGCTGGGACAATGTGACTTCCAAGAAGCTGTCATGGCTCTGCGTGCTCCGAGTAGCCAGGCCTGTGCCTTCCCCTGTCTGTAGGCTTCAGGGCCCATCTTGCAACTGATGCCAGTGTCTTGCTCTGCAGCTGGTGCCAGCAGGGCAGGACCTGGTGGGAGAGGAGCGTGCACAGCAGAGTCTGCAGGGCAGGCTCAGGGCCTTCCGCTTCCTTCTGTGACGCCTGGTGCAGGGCTTGTTGCTGCGGCCCCGTCTGTGTCCTGCCCAGGTGTGCTGGGAGCAATTGGAGCTCTCTCCTCTCTTCCTGCTCCTGTGTGTCCAGTTACTTGTATGAAATTCCCTTCTGTGAAACACAAGGATGCCCCCTGTGGCCCCCAGAACCCTCCTTGATGCAGTGCCCATCAGCAGCCTAGCTGTGAGTCCAGGGAGCTTCTGCCACGCTGGCAGTGGTGGGACTCGGAGGAGGGAGGTGCTGCAGGAGGGCATGGAGCAGTGACCGAGTCTGTGGAGGGGGCAGGCAGGTCAGGGTAGGAAGTAGGGACTTTGTGTGCTTCTGGCCGGCAGGCAGACTCCATAGTGTCCCCCACTGCAGGCTTTGTCCTTCTCCTGCAGCACTTGGGGAGTTGCCTGCCCTTTCAGAGAAGGATGAGCAAAAGAGTGGAGGGGACAGCGGAATGTGGCCCAGGAGGAAAACCGTCTAGTGCAGAGGGAGGTGTCATAGATTCCAGTCTGTGTCTCTGACCTCTGGGGGCTGGGCTACAGCTGGGTGACAGGACCCGTTTGCTGGTGGCCACTGCACCCCAAGGGCAGCATGAGCAAGAGAAGCATCGGGGAGGGGGTTGACACCTGGCTTCCAGATACCTTTTGGTTACTGGCTTTTCACTGCCAAGCAGCAAATCCTTGAAACTTGGATGTCCCGTGGGTTAGGAAGGCTCATGGTATGGTGACCGCCACCCCAGCGGCCTAGAGCCCACTTCCTTGACGTTATGGGGCTTTTTGAAAAATAATGGCTTCTCAGGGAGACAAATGCTTGTGTACCTCCGGGAACAGCATCTAGAGATGGTGAGACTCAGCCTCAAGTGGGAAACAAACACAAAACCATTTTGGCAAACCAGTGAGAGCCGTCAAGATGCTTTATGTATGGGTTGGAAAAGGGGGGAAGAGCCTCTAAATGAAGACAAACAGGAAGCCCTTCCCCGCCTCTCTTCCCAGATACTTTCAGTCACGTTGTCCAGGTCGAAGGTTCTGGGAAGAAACAGCCAGTTCTCTGACCTGCCTTCTGCAAATATACTGTTTCCTGTTTTTGGGGACTTGGCTGAAACGTGCAAACCGATGCATTTCAACCCTTCAACCCATAATATTAGCAAACCTCAAGGGTTACTGGTCAGATTCTGTGTGTGTGCATGCGTGCGTGTGTGTGTGTGTGTGTGTGAAAGCCAGAGACAGAAACAGGAGAGAGAGAGAGAGAGAGAGAGAGAGAGAGAGCACCCATTAGGAGACACAAACTTAGGTATTCCAGATGTCCTTGAAGTGTTATATTATATCTAACTTTCAGATAATTTCCAGTTAATTGAATAGCTGGTTCGTTTGGATTTCAATGGATCAATACTCTACAGCTTGTGCATCTTCTGTTTTTTAAGCCCTGAATGAGCCAGGCTTGTTTGGAAGAAGCCATTCCTGCTCCGTCCTCTGAAGCAGTGAGTGAGGCCGTGCACGCTTCTCTTTGACTTGAAGCTCACACTAAGAAAACCTTTTATCGCATAACAACTGAGATAATATAAAATTAAAATCAGCTGCTGACCCATGCGAGCAAGCAGATACTTTTAATAACAGCTGCATAGCCAGCCACCTATCCATCTCCTTCTTCTCTTTTTAATAAATGCAAGCCCAGGGCTGTCACATGGTGCCCTGTGGTAGTGACAGGGAAGACACTGGACTTGTCTGGCAGCCCGCAGCAGGCAGTCGTCGTGCACGTGGTGCTGGCGCAGTGCTGCCCCTGCCCTCAGCTCCTTGGCCAGCCTGCTGTGCAGTGCTGCAGGTCAGATGGGGCGGGCTGGGCCAGGTGGGGAAACCGTAATTGGCTTTGGGGAGAAAGGGATTATTCAGATTTCCATATGGAATCCTCAGCGCTGCCTGGCTTCAGACAGTGATAGTCTCACCACGATGCTTCTTTTCAATTTAGAAATGAAAAGCTTTTGAGACAGCGGGTGGATTATCAGTGGCTGCGGCAGCCATTGCGACAGCATTGCCCGGCCTGGTGCTGTTGGCCCTGCATTAACTGCCTGCTAAATAGCAGAAAGTTCTGGCCGCAGCAGTTCTCCCTGAAAGTCTCTTGGTTGAAGGACCTCTTTCTAACCCCATGAAAGCACTCTGTTCTCCCACGCAAAGGAGTTGGTTAGTTTTAAGAATCTTTTGCTGATAACCCACTGCTATTATATTGGACTATATATACTTAGTTCAGTGAGAAGAAAGATTTGTACTAATAGTGTTTAGAAAAGATAGCATGTCTGCATCCTGTACTCTGAACAGCTACTACGAAGACAGTATGCAATGTATTAGCTATTGTGTCTGTCCCCCTAACCTGTTGTAAACTTATCTTGTTGTTATTTCTTTCTCATTAAAATTAATAAAATTAAGAAAAAGTTTTAGGAATCGCCGTAGACCCTGGGGACAGATACGATGCTCTGGATGGTGGTGGTGTGTGTGTGGCAGGGAGGACAAAAGCAACTTAATCTTTCTGAGCCTCAGTTTCTTTATTTGTGGAATGGGGATAAGGAAGCCAACCCGAAGAGCTTCTGTGGGAGAAGATGAGGCATCTGTGTACAGAGCTGGCCAAACAGAGAGCGTGGCAGACCGAGTGGCCGTCTTGCAGGCCTCAGCGGCGCCGGCGCCTGGGACTATTAGTGTTTGTCTGTCTGCATCTATGTTGCTGATTTCATCTCCCTAGGGTGGCCCAGGGGGACACACAGACGAGTGGTGGCGGCACCACCTTAAGGGCCCAGAACGAACCTCAAGACCCGCGGTGCTGCCTGCGACCCTCGAGTTTGGTGTTTTGGATCAAAACAGTTCTCTGCTCAGGAGAGAGCGTGCTGGGCTGGGTGGTCCCCACCGCAGGCAGGCACAGGCGCAGGGCTCCGCTTCGGAACCGCGGTGCTCAGCTTCCTCAGGAGGCTGATGAGAGTCCTTGGGTTCCCTCTGCCCACCGGCCTTGGTGAGCACTCGACCTCACTGCACACAGCACCGTGAGACAGTCCCGCCGGCGAGAGGCCGGGCGGCCCAGGGCTGGCATGCTGGGTGGGAGAGCAGAGTGCATGGCGGGCCGGGTGTGTGGAGAGGAGGGGAAACTGCCTTCATTTACTGCACGCATTGTCTCCATTCTCTGCTGTGAGAAATTGTTCACCCACAAATATGTGGATAATAGAAAAAAAATGCAATTACAAGAAGAAAAAAAACCACGGACTTCGGCAGCTGGTGCATCTTGTGAAGCTCCTCCAGGATGTATTTGTATCTTGTGCGTTTTTCTTACATATGTTACACTCTGTAAAAATAGAAACCACGCGCTCCTGCTCCTCGGAATCTCGCTCTCTCCCTGCGGGTGGGGCTCAGGTGACTTGGAGAGCTCTTCCGGGGCACCAGAGCCAGGGCCACACGTCTGCTGCACCTGGCCCTAAACAAGCCGGGCACTGCCAGGGCCTGGACCGTGAGCAGGGCGCGCAGTGTACATGTGCTATGCTTAGAGGGCGAGTCTGCGCAGTGAGCTGGCTACAGGGGTGACAAACTGGCAGAATGGGGTTCACAAAGTGGCTGCAGTGTGACTTAAAGCCCGTTTTGAATGATGCTTAGGATATGTACAGGGTGAAAAATGGTTCAGAAACTGCAGTGTGATGTCTAAACGTTTTTTTTTTTTTTTTTTTTTTTTTTAATTCAATGTTTCCTTGAACAAATAGCTGGAAAGAGGTTCGCTAAGCTGTCTGTGTTTCATCATATTGGTTGAGTTTTGCTTTCCTTTTGATGTCTTTCTGTGTTATCATTTTCCTATAATTCTATACACAGAAATTTTAATTTTTAGTGAAATAATACCCTTAGGCAAAGATCGAAAACCCCGCCGAGGCGTGTGCTCACCGGAGGTGCCCGCTGTGAGGCGGGAAAGGCTCCTCCCGTTGTCTCCCTTGGCACCCTGAGATGCCGTTTCCGTACTTCACAGTTGGACCGCAAGGAGGCGCTGTCAGGAGCCATTGCATGAGGCCACCGCATGCACATAGCAGCCCGCTTGGCTTCTATAAGTGTTTGAAGGTCATTTTAGAAGAGATGGCTTATACGGAAAATAATACAATATTCTCATTGCGCTCTATGTGGGCACACTGTTCCACTTCTCTATTACCTGACACCCTCGAAGCAGTATGAAAAGTGCTGTTTTGCTTATTCAAATATCAGTATTTTATAGTTCAACTTTTAATTCTGTCCTTTTTTTGTGTATTTGTTATGAGATCTCACTGTGCAGCTCCGACTCCGTGATCCTCCTGCCGTCAACCTCCCTAGCGCTGGGATTACAGGTGTGCACCACCATGCCCGGTCTTGGTGGCTGGCTCAGCACACCCAGGGTAGCACCAGCAGGGCATGTGCCAGGGATCCATCCCTGATCCCTGCACTTGCTAAGCAGGCGCTTAGTCCACTGAGCTATCTCGCCAGCCCTTAATTTTTAATTCTCATGCCTTTAAGATTTTAGTGCAATGATCAAAATGTATGATTACTCTATTTCATTTAATTGTGTCTTATCAGGAGTGAAATCACATAGATTATGTGTGCATGCACATGTGTGTATAAAATAAAATCAGATAACAGAGTAGGAAACAGTTTTCTCTTTTTGTCTTTTTCTTAAAGATTTCTAAGAAACTCCAGGAGACACTCAGCATCTGTCCCTGCTGGGATGTCATTAGTCCGGGCCGTTTCTCACAAGCATCCCAGCACGCACTGTGCTCTGGCCAAGGATGGAGTCTCTGACTCCGCGCAGTCATTGGTCCTGCTCGTTCTTCTGGATCAGCAGGTCCCTGGCCCGGAGCATCCTCCCCTCCCCACGCTTGCTTAAATGTATTCAGCAGAAACCTTCTGGCCTCCGCAGGCAGTGTCTGTGCGTGCCCAGTTTGAGGGTAGATGACAAGTGACGTCGACAAGTGAGATTCTCTTTTGCATGCAGGACGGTAGGTAGGAGTTGTGGGCAGTGCCTTGTGTGACCTGGCGACTGAGGTAAGGGCGGCAGATCTGCTCTCTGCCTTCAGCCAATCACTGACTACCTGTGGGTGAGGGCACGTGGCTGTGTCCCCAAGCTGTGTCTGTGATGAGTCACTGGGTGCTGAGTTCTGCATGGACACACACATCTGGTCTGGGATGCCTGGGTCCCTCGCCCTTTTGCCCGTTGGCCTCGGGCTGTGTCCTGGGTGACTTGGAGGGCTGCAGTGCGGCAGGGCACCTGCACAGTGTCATCTCACCTGTGAAGGCATTTTCTGGGAATGCAAGCACACGTGGCCCTGTTTGTGAAGTTTTGATGGGTTCCTCCTTTCCTTCCTTGCTGCCCAACCCATCCCATCCCATCCCCAAACTTCAGTACAGAGTTTATGGTTGCAGCATTTCACATTTATGGTTTGTGAGTAGTCAGCCAAGCTGAGCTTTCTACCTTTGCATTATATTTGATTTAAGAAACAAGGTCAAGTTGGGCCATGGTGGCGCACGCCTGTAATCCCAGCACTTGGGAGGCTGAGGCAGGAGGATCAGTGCGAGTCCGAGACCAGCTTGGGCTACAAAAAGTGAGCTCAAGGCCAGCTTCAGCTGCATAGTGAGACTCTGTCTCGAAAAGACCAAAAACAAAAACAAAAACAAACAAACAAAAAAACAAGGTCAAATTCTTTGTTATAAGCTAGTAGTTGCTCTTTCCTCAGGTGACTTGAAGGACACCTCTCACATGTCACTTTCTGTGACAGTATCATGAAGTTAAATGAACACAGAGGATGTTACTGGGATTGCCTCTCTTTGGTGTGCTGACGTCCGCTTTAGGGATGAATGCCGTGAGTCTGACCGGGGAGTCTTTACCCGTCTGGGGAAGTTCAGTGGCTCAGTGAAGCTTAGATGGGAGCTTTCTTAGTCACTTCTGGGAGGAACCCTCTCAGGCACAAGGGCAGGCCACAGAGTCGCTCCTGCCACGGGCCCTGATTGGTATCAGTGATGAACCACTGTGGCCTCCAGGCCCATCTGCACGGAAGAACACCCTGCCTGATCAGCACTAGGAATTCATACTCGGCAGTGGACTAGGGGGAGGAAAGGGTGCTGAAAGCCACAGATCGTAGTGAGGGGCATTAAGGATGGGGGCAGTCTCTCTGGGAACCGCACCTGTCACCCTGCCGCTTCCAGTACGTTTCTAGCCACAGGTAGGGCTCCTGCTACTTCTGAGCACGAGGTAGGCTCTGGGTCACAGTGTTCCTGGCCTAGTTTGTGCTATCCCCCACTCTGAAATGGGGCTTGTATGCTGTAGGGAAGAGCAGGAGGGAGGTGTTGGCTCTTGCTTTCCACCCACGCCTGTTCATGACGCTGAGGCTGGGCACCAGAGGCTGTGCAGCTTGGCAGTGGGCAGCCTCACAAAGAGCAGCCTTTCCTCTTTACCTGAGCCCAGGGACAGTGGGGATCCACTGCCCAGGACTAGAGTGACGGAGCGCCTGCAGAACCAGCGCAGGGCTCTGTGTGCAGACGGGAAGACAGAGGAGCTGCTCGGAACTCGCCCTGCATGCCATTTGAATCACTCAGGAGTTGCTTTTTTTTTTTTTTTTTTTTTTTTTTTTTTTTTTTTTTTTTTTTTTTTTTTAATGCTGAGATGTTTTTTTTCTGATAAGTTTTGTTACAAAAGCAAGTCAGCTATAGGAGGAGAGCTTTGCGTTCATGTGCTGTTGTGATGGGTTCTCTCATAAGGGAAGAAACCCTTTACGAGGTAAATGTGCTCTGCTAGCTTCTCTGCAGTGAGTGCTGCCAGGGCTTCCTGCAGGCGCCTCAGTGGCCCACAGCTGCGCTCCTCTTCATAGCCCTGGCCTTAGTTCCCTACAACTGCTTATCTAAAGCAGTATTCTTAATGCTTTACAGTTGGGGACTCTGTTATTATTTTTTTGCAACATTTTCCTTTTCTCTCTTGAACTAAAAAATAGAATTAAAATTAAAATGCTAAAAAAGTATGGATTCAAATACGCACATAAGCCAGGTACAGTGGCACATGCCTGTAATCCTAGAAGTTGGGGGTTGAGGCAGAAGGAATGTTGCAAGTTCGAGGCTAGCCTGGAATGCAAAGTGAGCTCAAGGCCAGCTGGAGCTTCATATTGAGACCCATTCTCAAGACAAGAACAAAAAACCCAGCCCCACCCCAAATATGCATGCAATCTCTGGATGCACAGAGAGGAGTATCCTGCACTGGGCAAGGTTCAGGTTCCCCTGACAGTAGGACACACTTGACTTGCACAAAGGGGGTCGTTGCTTCTGTGCCCAGCTCCACCCTGCTGAATCAGCTGGGGAGGACCTGGAAATACTGTTCTAACAAGCTGCTGCTGGTGATTTCTACACGTGAGACCACAATGCTGCGCTATTCAGCTGCGCGCTGCTTTAGAGTCGCCCTTGTTCTGCGCAGCTTTGCACCCCCCCCCCCCCCCGCACTCAACGCATCAGATCTGGAGTGGAGCCTGCACTTCCGGAAGGGCCCTTGATGCAGCCGCCTCCCTTCCAGATCTTCCTGAGACCACTCGTGTGTGGAAAGCTTTGACCAGACACGTTCGTGTCCCACTCTCTTTCCTCTGGAAGCTTTGCTGCTGCACTTATTCAGTCAATTTGAGTGTTTTTCTTCTGTTCTTAATTTTCCCATATATGCCTACATTTATATGTAAGTGGTGCTGTATTCCGCTCATGGGCTAAGATATTTGGAGTTTTCTAAGACAAGGGTGATGTTACTGACCGCTTTGGAGCAGTGCCCTGCTGCTCCCAGTGTTGCCTGGTCGTAAAAGTCACCCGAGAGAGACAACTTCCTAAGGGGACGTTCTTTCAGGTCCTACCATGTGGCTTAGTAGGTTGGAGGGGGCACGCACACACTGCACTGGGTGACTGTGACTGTGCTGGAGGGATGGGGAGTGGGAAGCAGGGGCAGGGCAGGCGGCCCCACCATGGGTGCCTCCTGGCCAGTGGCCCCGAGTGTTGTGGCAGGGCTGCAATCGCAGCTGCAGAGGACTGGTCTGCTGTGAGGCCAGCTCCAGAGTGCACGGCATGTTTGTTAAAAGTCAAGCTGTCTTAACTTTGTGAGAAGAGAGAGGTCATGTGCTCGTCTGCACAGGAGGACGCTGACTAACTTGGGTGCATGGTCTGGATCACTGCCATGCAGATTCTGAAAGTGCAGAGAGGGCAGGGAGCAGAAGGATGCTGAGGTGGAACAGCCATGCACCCAAGAGCCACTTCTCCTGCCAGGCGAGGGCGAGGCCCCTGCTCCCTGCCTGCCTCACACACTGGGCTGAGGAAACATCTGCGAAGAAAGAAGGGCAGCCACCTCGTCAAGGCTCCGACCTGTAGGCCTCGTTCCATTAGATTTGCATGGAAGTCAAACACTTACGAAGTCTTACTTTTTCTCTCTCCTGATTTAGGTATAAAAGCCAATTTGGAGACTGGGGATTTAGCTCTGGAGCACAAGGGCCTGCCTGGCAAGTGCAAGGTCATGAGTTTGAACCCTGGTCCCACCAAAAAAAAAAAACAAAAACAAAAACAAACAAACAAACAAACAAAAAGCCAATTTGGAAGCCGGGCGTGGTGGCGCATGCCTGTAATCCCAGCACTTGGGAGGCTGAGGCAGGAGGATCAGTGCGAGTTCAAGACCAGCCTGGGCTACAAAAATGAGCTGAAGGC
>PVJA010053176.1:0-12083 GCA_004027025.1 Myocastor coypus
ATATATATATATATATATATATATATATATTCATTCCTGGGGAGGGGGGCAGGGAGATGGCTCAGTGGAATAAGTACCTGCCTGGCAAGCACAAGGTCCTGCATTCAATCCCTAGTACCACCAAAGAAAAAGGAATATTCCTAGCGGGGCTGTGGAGATAGCTCAGTAGAATAAGTGCTTGCCTGGCAAGTGCAGTGTCCTGAGTTCAATCCCCAGCACCACACACACACAAAAAAAAAGAAAAATATTCCTAGGGCTGGCAAGATAGCTCAGTGGAATAAAGTGCCTGCTCAGGCAAGTTTAGGCAAGCACAGATACTGTAGTTTGATCCCTGGCATCACAGGCCACACCAGCCCCACCCCCAGGGTGGGCTGAGCCGGCCACAGAGTAGTGGTACACACCCACAATCCCAGCACTGGCAGGCTGAAAGTAAGAGGATTACCACGAGTCCGAGCTATGTAGTGAGACCCTGCAACAACAAGATATATATATATATTCCTAATGACTTCTCAGCCTTTTGACCATAATCAAAAATAGAAGAATATTCCTAAGATAATATTATGAAAATAGGAATAAATAGTACTATATTATTAATGTACTTTATTTAACCAAAAATTCTTGAAGGCTCTGAATATAAAAGTTGTTTCATATTTTAGTTTGGGATTTGTCATACTTTATGGTATGCAGTAGTTTTATAATTTCATGAATATTCAAAAATATTAATAAAATAACTTCAGTTATTTGAACAGGTATAATTTGGATGTTGTTTCAGTGTCATATTTAACTAATCTTTTTAATCTGAAGTTGTAAAGATTGTTTTCTATGGGTTCTCATAGATTTTATTTTCAATAGAGTACATTTTAGTAGAGTGTAGTACGTGGATTAAAGTTCATCTCTTTTGCAGAGGGAGAAAAAAATATTTGAAAAGCTGGGACTATTTCTCAAATGAGTCTTTGAAAATCTAGCTTCTTTGTTACTTTCACCTGTGGCCACTTATTCCTATATTACTGTGGAGCTTTTAACTGTTTCAGACTGGCCTGCGAGATAATGAAATCCACTCGCTGAACGCAGCACAGTCGTGCCAGAGAGCCCCGACCTCTTGTGGCTTTCCACCTCGGCTCCTAGATCGTGTTCTACAAACTTCTGTCCCGCATCTGCTCCTCTCCTTGGCCCATTTCACTGCCTGTCCTGGGGCCTCCATTTTCCTGAGGTACTTCATTTACTGCGTTACAGCCAGACTCCACTGTTTTTATTTTTTTTTAATTATTTTATTTTATTTTATTTTTTTCTTGTTTCAGTGTTTATTTATTTTTATGGCTGGCTCAGCCTGCCCTGAGGGCAGGACTGGCGCAGCATGTGGTGCCGTGGATCGAACTGGGGTCCCTACAGCCCCCTGCAGGTGCTTTAGACCACTGAGCCACCCTGCCGGGCCCCAGACTCCACTGTTTTGTCTTTAGCTATGGATTGCTTTTTTCCCTTCATTCATTTACATTTCCTCGCTGAGATACTCAGTCTCATTCACCCTTTAATCCTTCCCATTGCTCTTCAAGAAAATCTTTAGGAGAAACATTTGGTCCCTCCTGGCACACACACATCAATATAACCAATATTAATACTAAGGATATGGCTTTCCAAGATTCCTTCTTGGTATGTAGATATTAATTTGTTTTCATGATCCAAAAGTGGGATCATCAAATACACGGCCATATAATCTATTTATCAATTAATGTATTAATTTCTCCAAAGTTATTAAAGTTCAGCAAAATAATTTCAGTACTATCCATATTTCAGGAAAATAACCTACTATCATTTATTTACCACACAGCCCATTAGGTATTTAGTTCCACTCCAGCTTGGGAACTAAGACTATCACAAAAGTATTTGGAACTTAATTTTTTCATGATTGTTTCCTTTAGATAAATTCTTAGAAGTGGATTCAAAGCTAACAACTAGATGGACAGTTTTCAGCATTTCTAATATATTTTTGCTCTGTTGTTCTCCAAAATGCTTTAGCAAAAATAAATTAAATGTCTTCAACTTTTGTCAGCAATGGATATTATCATTTCGGTTTTGTTTGACCAATTCAGGTGAGAATTCTATCTCATTCTAATTATTAGTAAGGGTTACTGATTACTAGTGAAAAAGAAAAGAGACTTTTCCATACTTTTTGTAAAATATCTCCATTTTCTTCATTTGGTGTCAGGTTTGTAAGGTTTTCTCAACCCAAAGATCTTGCTGCAATCATCTGTCCCAACTATTGTCCCTCTTATGGTGTTATTTATCTTTCACATTTAAGTATTTAATTTATCTGGAGTTTGTTTTAGTAAACTACATGAATTAGGACTAACCTTTTCCAAGTTGTTTCCCAGTTATGCCAACATCATTAGAGGGTTTCTAATGCCCATTGAGATAATTCTGAGAAGTGGGTTGAAATACTAACAGAAGAGAGTTGGCATGGTCTCAGTTACTTAGAAACCTTTCCATACCTTTCTCGTTCCCGATCCATATTGCTCAGAATTCTATCTCTCTTTCTTTGGCCACCATAGTATTTTTTTTAATTTTATTTAATTTTTCTTGTTTCAGCACCTTTGTTTGTTTATTCACTCATTTTTATGGCCCACTCAGCCCACCCCGAGGGCAGGGCTGGCTCAGCATGTGGTGCCGGGGATCGAACCGCAGTCCCTGAAGCTGCCCAAGCTTTCCCAAGCAAGCGCTTTAGACCACTGAGCCATCCCACCGGGCCCCAAGCCACTATAGTGTTGTATGCCAGGCTGGAGGTCTCAGCAATGTTGAAAGGCCAGAGAGGCACTTTAATCAGCATGGCCATACAAGGAGGACAGATAAAGAGATCAAGTTCTGCTATGAGGGGTGGACAGAAACCTTGGGGTTTTGTAGAAAAGGAGAACAAAGGCTAAAGTTGAGCATTCACAAAGTTGGCACTAGGTAATCCCAGTCAGTTTGTAGTCTGGTTGATCAGTGTCAGCAGACTGGGTCCACTAGGTCCTGGGATAACCATTATCGCCCAGGGACCAGTTTGGTTCACAAGATGACAGGTCCAGAAAATTACCCAGTTACCCTTATCTTGATGTTTTCAGTCGTGAAGGAAGATGAGATAAAATAGGTAAATTCAGGGCTAATAAACCATATCATGTAGACACTGTAGAGATTAACATGTCTGCAAATAGAGCTGGACAGGGGCCGAGGAGATAGCTCCGTGGCACAGGTGCTTGACTGGCAGGTGCAAGGTCCTGAGTTTGAACCCTGGTCCCGAAAAAAAAAAAAAAAAAGAGCTGAACGGGGATCTGACACACAGTTTTCAGGTAATAAGGAGACAAAAGGAAGGCAGGGACCTATCCTTCTTTTAGTTACCCACTGGATATCTGCAGGCCTGGCCTTTAAGTCCCTGTGAGTATCAAGTATTCTTTGTGTAAAATTCTTCCTGTGTTGTATTGAGCATTACAAAACTCACTTGGTTTTTTTTTTTTTTTCTTGTGGGACCAGGGTTCGAACTCACAACCTTGTACTTGCCCAGCAGGCACTTGTGCCTCGGAGCTATCTCCCCAGCCCCTCACTTGTTTTATTTATTCCAAACTTTGCTCTGAAAAACCCTAGAGATGTCTTCTTTCTTTTGACCTGTAGGAGGCAAACTTTCATTCCTTTGCTCTCAAAATTTTGGGCGGTAGGTTAAAAGTTACAAAATAAAAAGCGAGTATTTGAATGCAGGTTAGCAAAAATCTGCAAATAAAGTAGATTTAAGGGGGTTTAATGTAGAGAGGCCTCCTCAGATAGTTATTTTCTTAGCGTTTGTCTTGAGCTTGTTGTCACAGACCAGGGGTAGAGCCTGGTTCTGCTGTCAACCAATGGTGGTTTGGCTAAGTGACTTGTGTTCTTGGTCTGGGACCACCGCCTTTTAGCCACAAAGTTGACCAAAGTTATTCCTGTTATACTTTGGAGTTATAAACGCCATTGATTTATATATCCCTGACAGTTTTTTTTTTCCTTGTTTCAGAACTTTTATTTGGTTTTTTTTGTTGTTGTTGTTTTGTTTTTTGTTTTGTTTTGTTTTTTAATGGCCTGCTCAGCCTGCCCTGAGGGCAGGGCTGGCGCAGCATGTGGTGCTGGGGATCGAACCTCAGTCTCTTCAGCCGCAGGCAGGCACTTTAGACCACTGAGCCATCCTGTCTCACACACACACACACACACCGTCCCTGACAGTGTTTGTCCCCATTTAAAAGGGAATAAAAATGTCATATAGGGGCCCAGCAGGATGGCTCAGTGGTCTAAAGCGCCTGCTTAGGAAAGCTTAGGTGGCTTCAGGGACTGCAGTTTGTTCCCCAGTACCACATGCTGCGCCAGCCCTGCCCTCAGGACAGGCTGAGCCAGCCATAAAAATAAATAAACAAACAAACAAAAGTTCTGAAACAAGAAAAAAATAAAATAAAAAATAATAAAATAATAAAAGATAATAAAAATGTCAGATAATCATTTCTTAAGTCATTATGGTAAGGCCAGACTTGAAAACTAATTACCTTTCCAACAATATGAATGTACTTAACACGACTTAACTATAAATGTAAAAATTATCCAGATGATAAATTTTGTTATATATATATACTATCACAAATTGAAAATTAGGGGCAACACCCACTCGGGACCCCCCTCCTGTCCCTCTCTCAGACAGGAGCTTTCTTTCTCTCAATAAATATTTTCTGCTCATTAAAAAAAAAAAAAAGAAGAAAAGAAAAGAAAATTATAGAGCAATGTATTACATTCAGTTTTAACTTTGAAATGTCAAAAGTTGAACAAATATAGAGTCAAACTACTATAATATTTTCTTGAAAACCAGAAACAACACAGTGGTGAGTGAAGTAACTCTTTACATGACATAGAAACAATTAATCTACATCTATTGTCACTATATCTACAGTATCTATTCAACTGGATCAGTAAATTATAATGGGCTCAATGACAAGTGAAATATAAAATGTAAAATTTCCAGAAACCAAAATTTAAAACTAAGACTCAAATAAATCAGAAGTGGCCCGGCAGGGTGGCTCAGTGGTCTAAAGCACCTGCTTAGGAAAGCTTGGGCGGCTGCAAGGACCGCGGTTCAATCCCCAGCACCACATGCTGCGCCAGCCCTGCCCTCAGGGCAGGCTGAGCAGGCCATAAAAATAAATAAAGAAACAAACAAAAGTTCTGAAAGAAGAAAAAATAAATAAAATAAAATAATTTTGTTTTTTTTATTTTATTTTTTAAATTTTATTTACTATTATTTTTTTCTTGTTTCAGAACCCTTGTTTTGCTTATTCACTCATTTTCATGGCCGGCTCAGCCCGCCCTGAGGGTAGGGCTGGCGCAGCATGTGGTGCCGGGGATCGAACCGCAGTCCCTGAAGCCACCCAAGCTTCCCCAAGCAGGCGCTCTAGACCACTGAGCCATCCCGCCAGGCCCAATAATTTTAAAATAATAATAAATAAACCAGAAAACATGCTTATTTCTTTTGTTTAGTATATGGAAGATAAATTAATGATCATTCTTAAAAAGTTATTAAATTTTTAAAGAAGTTATTAAGTTAAAATTTTCATATTTCTGTATTATATTGATAAAGACATTTTCAAACAATAGGAAAAACTAAAAAAACTAAACATGACAGAGTTGTGAGGTGTTTTTTTTTTGTTTGCTTGTTTGTTTGTTTGTTTGTTTTGAGGTACTGGGGATCAAACTCAGGACCTTCTCCTTGCCAAGGAGGCATTTATGCTGCTAATCTATATTCTCGGCCCTGACACAGTTTTAAATGTATACATTAATCAGTATCTCTATAGCTTATTTAACCTCAACTTTAAATTTAATAACTGCAACTACCAAAAGCTCTGCATAAAATTATACTGTAACCTGCAAACACATGCAAATGTGTATACATGTATATGCACACACACACACACACACACACACACACACACACACACACACACATCCTTCTGCTTGTCTTTGCCTTCAGTATTTCCTTTGAGCACTTGTTTGAAAGTTCTAGCAGGAGACCAAGGACGGGTCCTCCTCTGTCAGGAGTGGTTGTCCTGTTCGACATAGCATGCAACGTCAGGAGGGACACACATGCGTCATTGTGGGAGGAAGGGGACACCCGCCTAGCCAGCCAGATCAGTGGAATCAACCCTGGTGATCAATGGGGTGACAGATGTTGCAGCCAGATCGCCCTCACATCCATGCAGTATTTCGTTTGGACTACTTTCTTTTTTTTTTTTTTTTTTTTTCCAGTGCTGTACATGAAACTCAGGCCCTCATTTCACACTACTAACACGCTTTTCTTTTCTGGCTCCTCCCATCGCCTTTTATTCTCTCCTTGTTACTGGCCACAGCTAATCCACTCCTCTGTGTCAAACGCTTTAAACATCCAGGAAAAAGTACTTAAAACTTCAAGTTATAGAGGGGGCAAATTCCATGTGCAGTGCTAATGTTTCACCCTTTTCTCACCCTACCCTCCTCCCTTGCTTTTCTTTTCTCTTCTCACTTTTTTTTTTGGGGGGGGGACAGGACTGGGGTTCAAACTCATGACCTTGCACTTGCCTTGAACTTGTGCCACAGAGCTGTCTCCCCAGCCCCTCTTCACACTTTTTAAAATCAATAAAAACATTCCTAGCATCACGAAGAGCTCTTACATTCACCTTTTCCACAAACTCTCGTTATCCAAAAGCAGTCGAATTAGGAGCATTCTCCAGAAAGAGGAGCCATACTAGTAAATAACATTTTCTCCATCTGATTTCCTTTATAAGATTGGCACTCGAATTGTACTTAATAATAATAATAATAAATTTCTAGAAAGAGACATAGAAAAGCATACATTTGTTCCACTCATGCACTGCACAGCAAAGTGCTTTGAGGTATCATTATGTGCTACAGGAGAAAATATGAGAGATAAAACTCCTAGCAAGCAAGCGCTTACACTCTCAGAAAAAACACTAGTTCAATTTAAAATTGTTCTTGGGGGCCTTCTCTTCCAGTCTCTTTGATCTAGGTGGCACAAGTTGGAAGATGAAGGGAATGTCTTTTTTTTCTTTTAAACATCATAATAAGATGCACAAGTCAGGCGTGGTGGCTCACGCCTGTAATCCCAGCACTCGGGAGGCTGAGGCAGGAGGATCAGTGCGAGTTCGAGACCAGCCTGGGCTACAAAAGTGAGCTCAAGGCTAGCCTGAACTGCATAGCGAGACCCTGTCTCAAAAAGACAAAAAAAAAAAAAATAATAATAATAATAATAATAATAATAATAATATGCACACGTTGCCTACAACCTTCAGAAGTCGACTTGTGGGAAATGCGGCCATCCCACCAAGCACAAGAGAAAGTGTAACTGGAGTGTAGAGGCTAAGAGGCGAAATTCCATCAGAACTAAAAATTGCATATCGCAGATTCATGCATGGATTCCGTGAAGGAAAGACGCCCAAGCCTAAGAGAGCAGCTGTTGCAGCATCCAGTTCATCTTGAGAATTGTACCAATCACTCAAAATAAATGCTTTGGTTTTGAAAGATAAAAATAAAATAAAAGGGGCCCGGCAGGATGGCTCAGTGGTCTAAAGGGCCTGCTTAGGAAAGCTTAGGCAGCTGTAGGGACTGCGGTTCGATCCCTGGCACCACATGCTGCACCAGCCCTGCCCTCGGGGCGGGCTGAGCCGGCCATAAAAATGAGTGAATAAACAAACAAAGGTTCTGAAACAAGAATAAATAAATAAATAAATAAATAAATTTAAAAATAAATAAACAACAAACAAAAGTTCTGAAACAAGAAAAAAATAAAATAAAAATAAAAAATAAAATAAAATCATTCTTGAGGCTAGGAAAATGGTTCCGTGGTAGAGATATTTCCTAGCATACATGAGGCCCTAGATTCCATCCCAACACTGCTAAAAGGTAAAAAATATTCTTGTGCACTTTGGACTCACAATATTTTGAATTTACAATGAGTTTATTGAGATGTAATCCAACTGTGCTTATCCAGAACCGGAGAAAATAAAAAGAACCCTAGTCTCTACAAGTTGTATTAAGTAGTATAAATTGCTATTATACTACAACGTGTAAGGAGGTCTCTTTCCAACTCTACTGATATTTCTTTTCTGAAGTTTTTTTTTTTTTTCGTTGCTTTTGCCGTTTTTCTTGGCAATCACACGAAAAAGTTTCACCATGTGTTTATCTGATGATGTGAAGAAAATTCTTTGTACCCTGTCTACTGTGAATGAGAGCAACCTGGGAAGTTCATAGCGTATTGACAGTATTGCATCCTGGTTTGATGTCCAAAAAAAGTAGACCTGCTTCCTGTGTTAACCTCAGGGTAGGGGTGGAACAGGCTACTTCCCAATACTTTTCCACTTTGGACCAAACATCCAACTGAATGAACTGAAGCTGATGTAATAATATCTTTCCCTCACTGCTTCACTGAATTATACCTTAGTTTCTTGTTGAAGTATTTAAAGTACTTGTTAGAAAACAGTAGAAACTTTCATTGATGAAGTCATTTTTTTTTTTTTTTTTTTTTTTTTTTTTTTTTTTTTTTTTGTCTTTTTGAGACAGGGTCTCACTATGCAGTTCAGGCTGGCCTTGAGCTCACTTTGATAGCCCAGGCTGGTCTTGAACTCACACCGATCCTCCTGCCTCAGCCTCCCGAGTGCTGGGATTACAGGCGTGCGCCACCACGGCCGGCTGATGAAGTCATTTATTGTCCTACAAATAATCATTTATTCCAGAAGCATTTTCAAAAGTGCTGGTAAGCAATAGATGAGCACTTGACAAAAATGCAGATTCTCAGACCCAGACTCTTTTAAATTAGAGATTTCTTTTGATAAGGTAAGTTTTTGATAGTAGGTTTTAACCTTGACTACACTGTAAGGTAAGATAGAGGTATTTTGATTTGTTTTTGCAGTACTGGGCCTTAAACCCAGGTCCTTTACACTAAGCTACATCTTCAGGTCTTTTTTATTTTGTTTTTTTTAATTTTTTATTTTATTTATTTATTTTTCTTGTTTCAGAACCTTTGTTTGTTTATTCACTTATTTTTATGGCCGGCTCAGCCCGCCCCGAGGGCAGGCTGGCACAGCATGTGGTGCCAGGGATCGAAGCGCGGTCACTGAAGCCACCCAAGCTTTCCTAAGCAGGTGCTTTAGACCACTGAGCCATCCTGCCAGGCCCCTCTTTTTTTATTTTGAACAGTGTCTCACCAAGTCACTAAATTGGCCAGTCTGGGCTCAAATTGCCTCAGTCCCCCAAAGTGCTGAGATTATAGGCATGTGTCACAATGTTCGGCTCCTCTGGAGCTTTTTAAAACTACTAATCCTTCAGGATACTCCCTTAATGCCCTGGATTTTTTTTTTGTGTGTGTGTGTGTGTGTGGGACCGGGGTTTGAACTCATGACCTTACTTGCCAGGCAGGTGCTTGTGCCACAGAGCTATCTCCCCAGCCCCTATACCCTGGATTTTCATTTCATATTCTAAGGTAAGGCTTACACATCAGTGTTTTTTTTATTCTCCCTGGTGGATTGCACCCAAGGCTGAAAACATAAATTAATTTTAAAGACCTATGCTTTGCTCCTAAGGCACTTTGTGTGGCTGCTGAGCAGAACATGTGAATCTCACAAGTGTAAGGCTAAGCAAAAGCAGGACACAAAAGGGAAATAGCAATTGGAAATAGCTGCTAAGAGACACAAGATTTCTTTTGGAGTATGGAAATATTCTAAACTTAGTGGAGATGGTTGGGTAACATAGTGAACGTACCAAAAAAAACCCTACAGCATACATTTTAAAGTGGTGACTTTCCTGTGGAATGTATCTTAATAAAGACAAATAAAGTTGGGCTCAGTGGCACCCTCTTGTAAGCCCAGCACCGAAAACAGCTGAGGCAGGAGGATTGCAAATTGAAGTCCCACCTGGGAAACTAAGCAAGAGCCTGTCTCAAAATAAAAATAAAAAGGGCTGGGAAGTTAGCTTGGTAGTGCAGCACCTGTGGGCTGGATTCCCTGTACTGGGAAAAAAGAAATTCAAGAAGGAGGTGGTGAGTGGCAAGAACTGGAGAAGAGGGAAGGACCCTGAGAGCTCACAGTGTTCTATTCTTTACCTGGGTGGTGTTGGAGGGCAGACTCTCTTTGTGATCACTTTTGAACTGTGTGTGCATGATTTGTACTTTGGGGAGATGGGAAGACCGTGAGTCACCGAGAGAAGGTTAACAGACAATTCAGGCTGCTCCATTCCAGACTGCAGGAAAATCTGACTAAACGTCTACCTTAACCTATAATTGTAGCAAGTCTCCTGTGATGTGAAAACAATTTGTCACTTTGGGATGCCTGTCAAAGAAGACTGATGGTTCTGTCCCAAATTCTCTGGCAAAAAGCTTTGCTATAAGAGTTAAGTTTTGTTTTTGGAAAGTTATCGTGCAGTGATGGCTGGTCAGACAATATTTGAGACCTAATCTATTCTGTTTTTAGATCATGCACACTTTATAGTCTGGAATCAAAACCAAAATAAAACAAAACTATATACTATTGAATTTTTATACCCTTGCAATAGAGACTTGGGTAATTTATATGTTTTAGTTACAACAAACTTGCTGTAATATATTAAACCATCCACTAAGCTGAATTTCTCTAAGATCAATTTATTTTTCTTTTATATTATTGTCAACACTTTTTTCTCTCTCTTTTTTTTTAATTTTATTTATTTATTTTTTCTTGCTTCAGAACTTTTGTTTGTTTATTTACTTATTTTTATGGCTGGCTCAGCCTGTCCTGAGGGCAGGGCTGGTGCAGCATGTGGTGCCGGGGATCAAACCACGGTCCCTGAAGCCACCTAAGCTTTCCTAAGCAGGTGCTTTAGACCACTGAGCCATCCTGCCGGGCCCCAACACTTTTTTCTTAATTATTGCTAAGAAGTTGACAGCCCTCGGTTCTTCTTCCTCCTTCTAACTATTGCTTTTCCAGGCCCTGGGAATGGCGTTCTTTCTCATTTCCTGTCTTTGTATGCTCCCAGGATTTCCTGACCTTTTTTTAACCTCTTTTTAATTTCTTTAGTTCTACTCAAATCTTAAGTTTCCAGATATGACTATAATATGGGAGGTCCTAGAAAATGCTTCCTTTTATAATCATATTTGTAGGCTAAAAGAATATGGTTCAGCATTGTTCAACGTTGACTCGTTGGTCTCAGGATTACATCTTTAGAATTTAGAATTACCACTGATTTCATATTCTCTGTTGTGCATGAAGTCATTCCCTTTGAAATCTTTTCATGAATTTCCAAAATTCCTTCTGATTCTATTAGCCACTTATAGACCATGTTTTCTTTTTTATTTATTTATTTTTTCTTGTTTAGAACTTTTGTTTGTTTATTTATTTATTTTTATGGCCGGCTCAGCCTGCCCTGGGGACAGGGCTGGCACAGCATGTGGTGCCTGGGATCGAACTGCAGTCCCTACCACCGCCTAAGCTTTCCTAAACAGACGCTTTAGACCACTGAGCCATCCCGCCGGCCCTCAATTTATATTTTAAACAATGTATTTAGTATGTTAACAATGTACTTACCATGGCTACATGAAAACACTCATTTTTCTTTTCCTTATCTTCTTTAAAACTTTTGCTAGCCGGGCGTGGTGGTGCACGCCTGTAATCCCAGCACTCGGTAGGCTGAGGCAGGAGGATGGGTGAGAGTTCAAGACCAGCCTGGGCTACAAAACTGAGCTCAAGGCCAGCCAGAACTGTACAGCGAAACCCTGTCTCTAAAAGACAAAAAACAAAAAAAACTTTTGCTAAGCCACTTTGCCTCCTTCTTTGTTAATAGCTGATCAAGCTAAGTAAGCACCATTTAATAATTTACAGGCTGTTTTTTTTTGGGGGGGGGGACCAGGGTTCAAACTCATGACCTTGCACTTGCCAGGTAGGCACTTGTGCCATGGAGCTATCTCCCCGATCCCCAATTTACAGTATTACCATAGCATAAATTTAAGAACTTCCTCCACAGTCTTCTTTGTTGGTGGTTGTCTTACATGTTGGTGTTATTTTCCTCCTCTTTCTCTTTTTTTTTTTTTTTTT